>JAKTWG010000075.1:0-44986 GCA_030560915.1 Pichia sp. NRRL Y-12824 | reverse complement strand
CTGACTACCCACCATTAGGTAGATTCGCTGTCAGAGATATGAGACAAACCGTTGCTGTTGGTGTTATCAAGTCTGTCGAAAAGGTTGACAAGGCTGGTAAGGTTACCAAATCTGCTGCTAAGGCTGCAAAGAAATAAGTTTGATAATTTGATTGTATTTAGTTTGTTTAATTCATTTTTTATATTATCTTATTGTTATTATCTTTCTTTTTCTCTTTATAGTTTATTTGAAATAAATTTTCAAAATTATTAATTTTACCATACTCATCGCCATCGCCATTGCCAAGGCAAAAATAATATTCGGATTAGGGGTCCACATTGGGTCACTCCTTCGCATATACTTGTTTTATATCCGACCGACGGAACCGTGATGGCCGCAATTCCGTCGGTTCCTTTGCCCTACCTCGTCTGACCGCTAGTATATAGCGATAAAGATTGGCCATCGGGCGATTGAAATTCTTGAGGTGCTATTTAGGTTTATTCTGATTTGCATTTCTGAGAATGAATTCACTTCTTTTTTTCTTGATATGCTGGGGATTTTTTAAACCTAATTTTATCTAGGCTTCATCAGTTTAACTAGAGTATACAGTTTGAAGTTTTTTTTCCGTTCTTTTTCTAATGGTTTTTGAAAGTCAGGAAAATATGGATCAATCAAAACTAGAAATCATTGATCTTCTGGATAATTCTACGGAGAATGCAAAAAAAATAGTTCATGCATCATCAACTCAAGGTTTCTTGATGTTTGAAGGTCATGGGTTTTCTCAAGAAGAAATCGATTTATTATTTCAATTTTCTCATGATTACTTTGCTTTACCTGTTGATGAAAAATCCAAATGTTCAATTGAACAGGATAATTCTGGTTATACCGGTATGGGTGTTGAAAACCTTGAAGAAAATGATTTAGATAGAGGTTTTGGTGATCCAAAGGAAGGTTTTAATTTTGCAAATTTCGACTTAAAAACTGGTATTCCAAAGCAAAAAATCCCAGAGTTTTGGAATGATAAAATGGATATTATTAGTGCAACAGTTATTAAATTACGTACTGCTTTGAAAAATGCTTTAAGGTTATTAGCTGTGGGTTTAGAAATTGAAGGTGTAGATGGTATCAATGCCGAATGGTTCGTTGAAAGACATCATGATGACCATTTCTCAGGTACAACTTTCAGATTCTTACATTATCCAAGTCCCGTTAAAGAAGGTGCTTCTAAAGAAGAAAAAGATCAATTTAAAGAATTAAATGTTGCTGGTGCACATACTGATTATGGTACTGTTACTTTATTATTTCAGAAAAAAGAAGAATCAGGTTTACAATTATATTCTCCAATTTCTAAAAAATGGGAATCTGTTCCTTATCTTCCTGCATCCAAAAAATACGCGGCAAAGGGTGAAGCAGCTCCACTAATTGTTAATATTGCTGATCAGTTATGTTACTGGACTAATGGTCATTTAAAATCAACAATTCACAGAGTAAGGTTTCCAAGAGAACTTTTAGATAAAGGTAAGGATAGATATTCTATTGTTCTTTTTGCTCATCCAGGTGATCAAACTTTATTAGAACCAGTTCCAAGTAAAATTATATCTCAAATTAAAGGTAGAGGTGCAAGTCATCATATGGAAAAACATGGGGTTGCGCAAACCGCTGGTCAACATTTGACTAACAGATTGAATAGTACTTATGGATGGAAATATTAATAGATACCTTTCTATAGCCCTCCATTCTTCTATTTCTATTTCTTTCTTTTTTATTTAATTTAGTTTACTTCATATATTTGTGTTTATAGTATTGTTTTTTGTAATAGATCTATTGCTTTTATTTCTGAATCCGGTACATACGCGCTGAACACTGTGACATGAATTAGGGCTTTTTTTGTTGATACTTTAATAACGACGACGAACTCCATATTTTTTTTCTTCTATCACAGCATCAACGCTATATCAGACAATGTTTAATAGGCTAGGGATGTGGCTGAACAGAGTAGCATCCTCGCAATCAACTGATAGATTGGATAATGAGTATATTGGTGAGTCACCGTATGATATGTACTTGCCTGATCATGAATTGAGAAGCATTCATGATCGAATAAGACATTGTCTAGATGATAATGATACAACTAGAAATTATAAGGGTATTGATAATACACTAAGATTAATGAAAGATGAAACTGAAAGATGGTACAATCCCGAAGATGTATATAATGAAAGACTTCTAGAAGAGGAGATAATTGATGCTGAGTATAAAGATGAGGATATGAAAGATAATGATGAACTGATTAGTTACTGTATGCGTTTAGAACGAAATAACGCATATTTGCTTCAGCTTGTAGAAAAATTCGAACAGGTTAGTTTTAAGAAAAGATATTCTGAATTGCTTTTAACAAATGAAAAAATACAAAAAGAATATAATAGATTAAAAGCTACAAATGGGAAAGTATATACTAGTTATTGTGATCTTCTTGAAGAAATCAAGTCTGTAAAGGCAGAAAATAGGGAAATAAAACAAAAAATGATTCAGAAGGTAGATAAAACTAAAGATAACAACTCAGAAATTGCTAAATTAAAAGAGGACATGGAAAAATTAAAATTAGAGAATAGAGAAAAGACCGAGAGATTACGAGAGTTGCGCAAATCGAATGCAAATTTAACAAAACAGCTATCCGTAAAGGAAGATGAAATGATCAAATTAAAAGGTGTTAATATCGCAACTAAACTGAAACTCGAAAAAGCTGAAAACTTGCTATTAAAATTAGAAAACTCTGACAACGAACCTAGATCAAAACCAATTGAACCCGCCCCACTTCCGAACTTGACAACTGTCAACCCTAATTCATCAGAAGAAGAAGAAAAAGAACAGGATGCTCACGAAGAAGATACGATTGCGCTGCTGCAAAACAAGTATAAAAATAAAGTACCAGTTAGTTGAGGCATCAATAAACAAACAATGCGCGGTCAAAAGAGAAACGAAAAATGGCAGCCTTGCGAACGTTTTTAAATCAAATGGCGATTTCCTTGTTAATTATCTGTATTGTTATCTTAGAAATAGTACCCTTATACAGCAAAAATAGGGAAAGACACGATGAACAGTCTCAAGACGTGTTCTTCTTCTGAAAGTCCGGATGTTTTTGTGGAATCCGAAGATTATCTCCAGGTTTCTGATGAAAACATTTCTTTCACGCCAACCAAACAAGTTCAGATAACGGTCAGAAATTTATCTATCGGTTCTTTATTTTCTTCTAATAAAAATAAATCAGGTATACTAAATATATTTAATAAAAAAAGTAATGCTACAGATATCGAATCAAATGATTCTATCAAAACTATTTTATATCCAATGTCTTTTGATATTCCAGCCAACTCATTAACGTGCATTGTTGGTGGAAGTGGTTCTGGAAAAACAACATTATTGAATTGTCTATCAAATCGAAAATTTAATAAAAAATCAATGTTTCAGCAAGGTCTTGTCAAATACAACAATGATGATAATCTTAATAATTACAGACATGCTTATGTTATTCAACAGGATATTCTTACGCCAACCTTAACATGTTTTGAAACTTTATTGTATTCTGCAGAACTCAAATTACCAAAGTTGACATCAAAAGAGGAACGTCAAAATCTAGTTAATGAAATCATTTTAACCCTAGGTTTAAAAGAATGTAAAGATACATTGGTTGGTGATCATAAAAACAAAGGCTTAAGTGGAGGTGAAAAGCGTCGTTTAAGTGTTGCATTACAATTAATTTCAAACCCGTCAGTATTATTTCTTGACGAACCAACGACAGGTTTAGATAATTATAATGCATACTTGTTATGTAAATCTCTTCAACATTTAGCAAAACGTTTAAACAAAACAATTATCATGAGCATCCATCAGCCGAGAGCTGACATTTTCAAATTATTCGATACTGTTTTAATTTTATCTAAGGGAAGGTTATGTTATGGTGGTTCATATGATAATATATTTAGTTATTTTACTTCTTTGGGGTTCACTATACCTAAAACCAAGATAAATCCGGCTGACTATTTTGTTGATGTTACAAGTATAGATACAAGAACTAGAAATCAAGAAATTGAATCTATTGCAAGGGTTGAGTTGATAACAAAAAATTGGAAAGATAGAATGACAAAATTTAAAGATATATCAGAACTGGATTTAACACTAAATAATGATTTAGAGGAAGCTTACATTTTCCAAGAAGTTGGATTTTCACCATTTTTAAGAGAAGTTAACATTTTAACTAGAAGAAATTTTAAACTACAGTATAGAGATCCAATTGGGTGGTTTTCAATTCTTTTTGAAGCTTTATTCTTGGGTTTATTATGTGGTTGGTTGTTTTATAAACCTGGACTTTCAGTGGCAGGAATACGATCCACTGAAGCAGCATTATATGCAAGTTGTTCTTTACAATGTTATTTGTTTTTGCTATATGAAACGTATAGGCTTTGTGAAAATGATTTGAAAATTTTTGATAGAGAAAGAATGGAAAATTGTGTTTCTGTTCCCGGCTTTTTAATTGCAAGAAGAATTTCCAAATTTGTAACTGAAGATTTTTGGATTCCACTTTTATTTTCGATTACCACTTATTTTATGTATGGACTTAGAGTTGATTCGGCTAAATATTTTTTTAAATACTTTGCAGGTTGTTTGATTGCTAATTTAAATACTATGACTTTTGCTACTTTTTCTGCGGCGGTTAGTAGAGATGTTTCAATAGCTACCTTAGTTAGTAATTTGAACTTTACGTTTCAGTCAATGACTAATGGTTTATTCGTCAATGCAAAACAAATGCCTGTTTATGTTAGATGGTGTAAGTATATTGCATATTTATGGTATTCATTCGGTTATTTCACAAGTAATGAATTTTCAAATTATGAAAGTGACTGTTACAAAACTTATAAAAATGATCCTAATGTTTCTGAATTATGTTACCAATATTCTGGAGAATATCTCTTGAACAATTTAGGATTTTGGGAAAATTGGAATGCTTTACCAATTTGTGTTGTTTTAGCCTTTGCACTAGGGCATTATATTGCTGCTGGTCTAGTTCTTTATTATAAGCCTTTAGATATGTCTATGGGTAAAGAAATCAAGAGCTCTGATACTATTGATAATTCTATTGATTATTCACAAAAAGTTGAAGAATTGAAACAAGAAAATGCAAATATCGAATCATTGAATGACTTACAATCTAATTTTATTAAAGTCACAATTAAAAACACTAAACTTAGTGTTAAAAACAAGTTGAAAAAATCCTCTAAAAATATTCTAGATAATGTCGATGCAAATTTTCTTCCGGGAAAGTTAAATGTTATTATGGGTCCTTCGGGCTCGGGTAAGACTTCATTATTGAATTTAATAAGTGGTAGACTTTCATCAAATTTATTTACCAAATATTTTTTCTCTGGTGAAATATATTTAAACAATTTTCATATCAATGACTATCAAATTATTCGTCCAATTTGTTCATATGTTGTCCAGGAAGATGATCATTTATTATCTGCAATAACCGTTAAAGAAACATTAAGATATGCTGCAAAATTAAGATTATCAAAAACATCATTTACAATAGAAGAACAAAATTTGATTGTTGACGACATTATTTTGAAAATGGGTTTGAAAGATTGTGCCAATACTTTAGTGGGTAATGATTTAATTAAAGGGATATCAGGTGGTGAAAAACGTAGATTATCCATTGCAATTCAATTAATTTCTTCACCAAAAATCTTATTTTTAGATGAACCAACATCAGGTTTAGATTCATTTACTGCATTATCAATTGTTGAATGTCTTGAGAATTTGACTAAACAAGGAACAACAATTATTATGACTATTCATCAACCTAGATCCTTAAAACATTTTGGTTCAATTTTATTGTTATGTAAAGGTGGTAAAGTTGCATTTAATGGTACCGAAAAAGAATTGATTTCCTATTTCACTAATTTGGGATACCCTGTTCCTTCACTTACCAATTTAACTGATTTCATCATTGATCTTATTTCATATAACACTTCGAATGCATTAATTGAGGAGCAGACTAGAGCTAGGGTTGATCATATCATTGAATCTTGGAAAAATACTGAAGAGGTTAAGATTCCTGAAGATGTAATTGTTTTGAATCATCAACGAGAAGTTCAAGAAAGATTCAAATCAATAGTTAAAGAACGTGCTGGATTTATTGTTGGATTTTGGGTTTTAACTTCAAGACAATGGATTGGACTAGTTAGGGATAAAAATATTTTGATTGCAAGGTCAACACAAGTTATTGGGATGGCCATCATTTTATCTTTGTTTTATGCAAGACTAAAATATAATACCACAAGTGTTCAAAATAGACTAGGTTTAATCCAACAAATGACAGCTTTATATTTTACTGGTATGTTAAACAATTTGTCATCTTATCCACAAGAAAGAGATTATTTTTATGATGAATACAACGATGATGTTGTTGGATTAAATTCATTTTTTTTTAGTTATTTGCTGATCGAAATTCCATTTGAGCTTATATCTTGTTTTATTTTTGCAATCTTTATGGTCTTTGTTATTGGCTTCCAAACGAATGCTGCATTATTTTTCACTATTTTTTATGGTACGTTTTTAATTGTTAATGCAGGTGAATCATTAGGTATTTCATTAAATACTGTTTTTGATCATCCGGGATTTGCATTGAATGTTATTTCTGTTTTTTGTTCTATTGGTGTGGCTATGGCTGGTCTATTAGCTATGACTTTAGATAACTTTTTGAAAGGTATCAATTATCTTTCACCATTGCATTATTGTGTTATGATAATTGCAAATAAAGTTTTTACAGTCTCGTTGAAGTTAACATGTACTCCTGATGAAGCATTGGCTAATGGACAATGCATTTTTACAAATGGACAACAGGTTTTAGATTTATATGACCTTAAGGTTAACATGACATTATATTTTGTGTTGTTCTCCGTTATAACCGTGTTACAGCGGTGTGTTAGTTGGGGTTTTTTAAAGATTAAATTGATGAAAATTAATATTAAAAAGTTGAAAGGAAATTGACTTTCAGATAATTTTATCAACGCATTATTTTATTAAGGCTGTATAATTAATATGTATTGTTTTGTGCCTTTTTTAGATTTCAAAATACGCCAAAAACTGTAAATAAGGAAAAGACTGGAAATTCATAGCGACCGAATCTTAAATTTTAGAGATCTGTTTTAGGAAAATAAATTAGATTAGAATACATTAATACGGGACTGTAAATTTAAGAAAGAAATCTACAATACTCTTAAATGTATGTATATTTCGATGCTTATAAAAGATATTTTATATATTCTTCAAACTCAGTAAACTATAAAATTCAAAACAATTTAAGAGGGTAAAGGCTCTTATCTATAGTTTTCGATGAAGAGAAAACTCTCCTGAATTAAATTCAGATTCCCTGTAAAACAGACATATGGAAAGGTGTTTTACCCTGAAAATCTTTTTGAAGTCTGATCATTTGTTCAGTGGACAATGGTCATTTGATTAGTAATTCAGCACATATTAAACACCTAGAATGGCGTGTTTTTGTTCTAGACCCAGTTGGTTCTATTACTAGTCCAATTCCATTAATTAGACTGAGATGAACAAATATCGTTTCTTAAATTCTCTAGAAATGTCCATAAATTTTCATCAGACAATTTTATCACGTGAAGATTTAAGCATGCTCGCTTCAAACTTGTATTTTTACACGCAGAGGCGTGTTTTGTCATGACCTTGAGATGGTGATGTTGTTTCTTGGATTTTATAGGATAAAATGATCAAAAATTAACCAGAGTTTAACATTGCCAAGAAGACAATGAAGTTTGCTGTTTTTCAATTAATCCTGCTAGTGTTTTCTCGAGTGGGATTTGCCGAAGAAGAAACCGTGCAGCTTGCAAATGTGGAGGAATCCACTATCGATGTCCCTATTGAACCATTTGGAGAACAAAAAGAACAATTAATTGAACCCATCGTTGAACAAGACATTAATGAAATAATAGAGGAAAGTGTTACTTCATCGTTAAACGAAATACGATTTTATGATAATGAAGGAAAGAAATATCCAAATACTGAACATCTAGAAATCAAACCATTAAATGGTAACAATATTTTAGTTTCATTTGATTTTGAAGCTAATGGTACTACTAAACTATATACAGATAGTTTTGACGTATTGTATTATGATGTTTTTCCAAAAGCATTGGGTACAGTTTTAAAATCTACAAATACGAGGGAACTTCACATCAGATTTGGCCATGGTTGGTATGATTCTGAACTTAATGGTAAATTAGTGAATGATGGGTTTTTGAGTGGTGGTACAGGTGTGGAGATTTGGGCTGATATTGAGGCTGCTTCTAAGGAAGAAGCGTTTGAATATTGGATTCAATTGGCAAACTCTTTATCTGGTATGTTTTGTGCGTCTTTTAATTTCATTGATTCATCAACTACAACAACACCTGAAAAATTATTCAAGAGTGATATACCTCTAGAATCACAAATTAATTTAAAGGGCCGTCTCTACCATTTTAGAAGTGCATTACCAAGAGAACCTATTTGTACAGAAAATTTAACGCCGTTTTTAAGATTATTACCAACAAAGGGCAAGCAAGGTATTTCGACATTATTATCAGGAAATAAAATGTTTAATGCAGAATGGTCATCTATGTCAATTGATATTTTAACCGATTGTGAAGGTAGTAATATTGATCATTGTAAACAGATTGTGAAACAATCTATCAGTATGATTTTGAATGTTCCAAAAGTTTTAGAAAGAAATGAAAATCCAATTCCAAAGCCAACACCTGGAAGTAACTTACGATGTGATGAGACTAAAATTAAAGACGCATATAATTGTTTCCCATTACCACAATCTAATGAATACAGTTTTAGTTTCATCGATATCTTCGGTAAAGGAATCGAAGGAGGCTCATTAATTGCTTCAAATCCAACAACAATTTGTCTTGATATTGATTTAGAAAATTGGGAAATTGAAATGATGTCACTAGCTCCAATTAGTGAAATTTATCAAGATTCCAAACTGTGCTTTCAATTAAATACCAGTGCAGAATATAATATCAGATTTAATACTAAAGATGGTTCACGTATTAATCCAATTGAACAGCCACCCTTTTATGCATCAAGATCCTTATCTGGGTATTCACAAGATAGTGGAGGGTTTAGACTTGATTTATATAACTCTGGCAATGACACTCAAGAAATTGTTATTTTTGAAACATTACCATGGTTTGTCAGGTTATATATACATTCATTAACGCTGACTATCACCAATGAAGATGGAATTACTACTGTTTTAGATGTTCATGATGAATTATTATCTAAATATATCAAGGAAATTGTTTATAATCCAGCTGTTGATCGTGTTGCACCAACTCATTTAGAGCTTTTAATAGAAGCCCCTGCAAAAACAAAACTTAAGTTTTCTTTTAAATTTGATAAAGCAATGTTATTATATGCAGAATATCCACCTGATGCTAATCATGGTTTTGAACTTGAACCTTCAATCTTTGCATTAGTTGACGAAGAAGATAACAAAAAAATTAAGTATATCATGCGTACTACAACCAGTCTTCTAACACTTCCTACGCCTGATTTCTCGATGCCTTATAACGTTATTATCTTAACTTTAACAATCATGTCACTTTCTTTCGGTTCAGTCTTCAATCTCCTTGTCAAGAAAACTGTGACTGAGGAAGAAGCAGAATCTCTGCAAAGCGAGAGACCCTTAAAGAAGATAAAGAGAAAACTACGCGCTATACTGGGAAAATGAGATAATTGTTGACGTTGCATGATGACAGCATTAAGAAAACAGAACAGAATCTACAGGATAGAACAGAACATACCTTGCACTGTAGTGCATTTTACAATCATGCCATAATTATATATTTTGTTCTGTATTTGTTAATGTGTGTTTAAATACCCGAGCTTTTGTCCTTTTATCTTCTTTTTGTGTTACTTTTTGTTTTATTACTGTTCTTTCATGAATCTTAATAAATTATTAGATTGTATATCGTTTATTAGCCCAACAAATGAGTTTCCTTTGGAAGTGGAGAAACAAAAAGCAAGATTTACTCTTGGATTCAACTTCAATTGAAGATAATGAATCAATTGTTTCTTTATCGGAATTTGATAAAGTTATTGAATTGGTAGCAAAGGAAAAGGCAGAAAAGGTTGGGCACTATGACTTAAATTTACAATATTCTGTATATAGTGGCAGTTTATTAAACAATCAGAATTTTCTTACTAACGACGCTGTTTCTAGAACATCAAGTATTGAAAAGAGTAATATTTTAGATAATTATTTAATTGTTCAAGGAAGATTTATTGATAAGTTTATTATCCGAAACAATAATCCATTTAGTGATGAACATAAAATCATTGGTGACTTTGAATACGACTTTAATTTGAAAACTAATCCGCACAACCAGTTTAAAGACTCATGTGTTAGCACTGGTGTTACTTTTGAAGAGATTGGAACTGATGGTATCTATACTTATGAAGAAAGTATGGATATTAATGATAGCTTCATAAATGGTGGTGAATTTAATAAAGGAAAAGTTAGTAATTCATTTTTCAGAAACTTATCAAAAAGTATGAATAAAATGTTTAAAAAAAGAACACCAAGCAATTCCTCAAAAAAATCAAGTGATTTATCTAAATCTTCCAAAAAGATAGATAATGAATTAGTTTCAGATTCGGATTCTGTAAATACAAATTTTGCATCTGATCGTGGATTCAGCAAAATATCAACTGAATCATTATCAATGTTTGGTTTAGGCAAAGTTTTTAGTAGTTATGAAACTGAGGTTTCAAGTTTTAATTTGAGAACTTCAATTGATTCTCCTGAAGATTTCAGTTCATACATTTCAAATGACAATTCAAAGTACAATGTTGTTTCGGCCCAAAAATTCAAATGTTTATGTTCAGATAAGACTGAAAGAGCATGGGAAAGAACAGGTAAGATTCCAAAATTAGGATAAAAATGTAGCGTTGTGGAGTTGACAAATTTTAAAATCAAATTTGTACAATTTTATACAGATTCTTACAGAAAAATATATAATATTACTTCATTTTTTTAAATCGTGTTTCTAAAATCTCGCTTATATCTCTTAATTTGTTTAAAAACAGCCTTTTATCAACAGTTAAATTAAACCATGATTCTAGCTTCCCTTTTACTTTTTCAAGTTCATTAGTAATATTACCAGAAGGATTAAACATTTTAGGGTTTAAAAGTAAGTTAAATAATTCGCTCCATAAATCAACTTGCCAGTATCTTTTTATCGATTCCACCAATTGAATCCCTTCACGAGTTTCATGAACCTTAATTACTTTATTGAACAGTAATGTATGAATTATATTTGCAATACCATAATAATCAGGTTCATGACACCAAGGTAAATTATTAATGAACTCATTACAATCTTCAGTATCAGTTTTGTCAAATTTGCATTGAAACTTTGTATTTTCAGGAAAGAATGATAAATCAACTGATTTTCCAAAATCTATTAATACTATGTCATTAAACGTAATCTTGTTACTAGAACTATGGATATTTAACATACAATTACTAGGTTTCAAATCACAATGGAGTATATTTATTGAATGAAGTTTTAAAACATAAGATAGCAGTTGAATTGAAAAATATATTACCAAAGTTTCTTCAATTAAATTTTTACTAGTCATTGATTGATAATTAGATAAACAAACAACTAGATCTAAAATTGTGCCTTGCTTCAAATATGGTAAAACTAAAAATGATTCATCCTTGTATTTATAAAAAGACTGAACTTTAATAAAATCATTAGATTTTTTGTTTATTTTAGAGATAATATAGGTTTCCCATACATTCGAAGGTGATTCAATTTTAATTGCATTTAATTGACCATCCATTCTTTCACTTAAGTACACAGTTGCAAATTTTCCACGACCTAATTCCTTGGTAATACAATATAAACCATCCTTTTCTAATTCAAGCATTGCTTGTTTATTCCCATATATTGGATATGAATTAGGCTTAAAAAGTTTTTGTAATACCTCAAGTTTGTTCATATCTGAATTTGAAAAATCATGAAAATTCGAATTCTTGAATAAGTAGTTTTCTAGTTTTTCATTAATTTTATTTTTAAAGGTTAAGTCGTAAGGATTTTGAATACCTGGCTTTTCTGATTCAAAATTTGTTATAACAGGGTCATCAATAGGATTTTCAACAAACGGAGAACTTAAAAGATCATCATCTTGGTCTTTCTTATGTTGAGTGATAGATTCTCTTGGAGGAGTTTTCGGATCTAAATTCTTATCTAAGGTTTTCGTGATGGTATCTGTGAATAGATCACTAAATGCACCACCAATAATTGCATCAAGCAGATCCGTTTTCTCATTTTGCATCGAACCATAGGTTTCTTTATTGGGTTTCTGATCATTCTTTTTCTGTGTTTCATTTTCTAATAAATTTAAGTTGAGATTCAAATCTAAATTACTAATTTCATTATTCTGACCATTTTCACCCTCATTCTCTAAATCGTTCTTGGTTTCCTTGATTTCATCATCATCATTCATTGAAAATAAGCCTTTGGAATTTTTAAAATATTCCAATAGTGGAGTATCTTGAATTCCGGGCGATTCTTCGGTTTTTTCAGTTTTCACTTTTTTATTAACAGGGGTATCATAAACTGTTGATGACAATCGTTTGTTATTTTCGTTATTTCGAAGTGGTTCTATAGGTTTTGCTGGAGGTTTTTGAAATAGTAATAATGCTTCAAACATAGTTAATGCATTATCAAATGAAGAATTAGGCATAAATAAATCAAAATTAAAATCATAAGTTTCAAAACGTTTACCATCAGGATGTTGAATAGTTTTTGTTATTGGATATTGATTAGATTTATCAGAAAATACTTCTAATTTATTGGTACATTTTGGTTTATTTGATAAAACATTTAAAGTCTGGCCTGACCAGGAAGTTGGATTTAATACATTTTCCTTTTTAGAATTCTTTATTGTATCTAAATGAATAAATGAACTTTCAGCATTAGAATCATTATCAATAAAATCAATCGGTTTTTGATTAGAAGCTGTATCTTGAAATATTTGCATTTTAATTTGTTTCTTATTAGTAAATGAATTTGATGACAGACCTTTTCCATCAGGATTTGATAAGCTCTTCAAAGGTATCCTACTGATCTTCGAATTTTTTAAATTTTTTCTAACATTAAATTGATCATATGATTGTAATAAACGTTTATGAGGTCTTGCATTTTTAGATATTCCAAGTTTAAGAATGGAGTCAGCATTTTCCCACTGATCATTCAATTCAAAAAATAAAGAATATTGTTCATAAAAAATTGATAATTCTGAACCTATTTTCTTTTTCAAAAGATAAGTAAACACATCACCAGGATGATCACTATATGTGATATATTCTAACCACACTTTAAAGTACCTAATTTCATTTTTATAATAATTATCATCTTTAAAATCATGAGTAGTACGTTCTAAAACTTGAATTAAAAATGACTCATTGGTATTACCCGTTCTATAGTTTTCTCTAATCCATTTAATATACTGTAAATATGAATCAAGAGGGTCGTCTAAATCTTGTAGAATTTCTGGTTTCAAATTATTTTCAAATTCCACACGTTGCAATGCTAACTGTTTATCGAGTGTTTGCGTGTCTGTATTAATCAATTCATTAAGTTTTGCAGCAGATCTTCCCTGTGGAATGGGCTGGATGTTTTCTTTGTCCACCTCCAAAGCGCTAAAGTGGGTCATTAAATGCATATTCTGGCAAAGGGGCTGTCGACGTCTGTAATTCGTGATTATCCCATTACCAAAACCAGACCCGAATATGTAATGTAAATAAACATTCAAAGCTCCTCGAGAAAATAAAAACAAAGCAAATCGCATCAGGCTTGCACAGCCATGTTTTCTTTCTTTCTTTCTTTCTTTCATTAATGGTTTTTTCTTTACTTGTTGGTCCTTCTTAACTGAATAAATTTCTTTAAACACTTGTTCCCTTCTGGTTCAGCCCAATGTTGTTTCAACAGTTCCATATTTTCAAAGTTGTGATGACAGCCCCATGAATCCGAGCCTATCCTTCCGTAGCAACAGATGCCCAGTTGTAACCCAGATGTAAGTGATCCCGAAGTACCAGATGTTTGTTCATTAGTTTTGGAGGTTTGACTGATATTCCCAGATTTGTTTATTTTAAGTGATTTAGATTTCTTTTCGATCTTTCCTGTGACAATAGTAGGATTGGTTTTTCCTGGTACTTTTGATTGGCCTATAACTGATACATTAGAACGGTTATTCTGTGTTTCGGTTAATTGTTCCTGCTTTTCAACATCCTTCTCAATATTGGTCTGTAAAAAATACACCTCTGCGACAGGAGCTTCTAATACAGATCTTTCTATATTCGTAACAATTCCTTGCTCTTTATCTTCCTCAATTTCAGGTTTGTATTCAGGTCCTCTTCCTGATTTTTTGTGATTTAAATAAACGTCTTCTTTGTTATTAATTTTCCCTGTTGTCTCATTATTTTTCTCAAATTCACTAATTTTTAGTTGTGCTTGTTTAATACTTTTCCAAAGTAATGATATGACCATACTTTCAGTACTTACAATAAACGCTTCGGTAAGTTCGAATTCTTCGTATGGATCTTTTCGAGTATCTAATTCTGGTAATTCAAGCATGGAATTAGACTCAGGGACAGATCCTGTTCCGGAATTACTTTGTAATATATTTTGAATGATACATTTTTCACAAACATTGCAGTTACCATTATCACATCCAAAAATGTATTTTGATTGAGGCATACGTTTGTAATGATCGCTGGATATCGATTTCGGAATCGGTATGCGGTTGCCCTGATATACAAACATGTTGATCTTAAAAGTAGTCTTCTAATTTCTGTGTTCTATAAGTGTAACTGTGGTTGTATAAATTCCAATCGTTTGTATACATACAGGCTTACAAGAACTTGCTTACAATCAAATTTTAAACATTGGTAAATTGTGTTTTTCTCGATTTCTTAATTCTGATTTCTTATTTCGCTATGTACAAGTCTTGCTATATAAAGCGTAGAATAGATTATATATAAAGAGTTAAAGATAAGCAAGAAGGTATTTTGCCGTAATCGTTGCCGTAGTTCATCATTTGTCGTTTACATCCAAATATTTTTTGAAAGCTTCATTCTTTTCTTCAAACGGTCTTGGACCAAGTAATCTAATCATATCTTCTCTAGTGATTACTTCCTTAATCAATAATTCTTGTGCAACTTTTTCAACGTCATCAATTTTTTCACTCAGTAATTGTTTACATTTGGTATGTGCATCATTAATAATCCTATGAACTTCAGCATCAATTAATTCCCAGGTTTCTTCACTATATGGTTTATGAACTTGCATATTTGTATCTTTTGGTTCAAAAACAATAGTACCTAATTTTTTAGACATACCTAATTTCAAAACCATTGCGTTTGCCATTCTAGTAACTTTTTGTAAATCATCTGCTGCACCAGTAGTAATATCATCAAAATTTAATTCTTCTGAAACTCTACCACCTAATGCCATTACCATACGGTGTTTAAATTGTTCTTCACTTGTTAAATATTGATCATCTGGTAAATATTGTGCATAACCTAAAGCTGCTTGACCTCTTGGAATAATACTAACTTTTAATAAAGGATCAGCATATTTAAGATACCAACCACAAATTGCATGACCAGCTTCATGATATGCAACAGTTTTCTTTTCTTCTGGAGATAAGACTCTACTTTTTTGTTCTAAACCAACAATAACTCTTTCAATTGCAGATTCAAAATGTTTAATTTCAACATATTCTGCATCATGTCTTGCAGCAATTAATGCAGCTTCATTACAACAATTTGCGATATCAGCACCTGAAAATCCTGGAGTTAAAGCAGCTAATTTACCTGCAAATTCATCAGTTATTGTATCCTTTAATTTTATTGGTTTTAAATGAACTTTATAAATTGCCTTTCTGCCTTCTAAATCTGGTTTATCTAAATTAATATGTCTATCAAATCTACCAGGTCTCATTAATGCTTTATCTAACATATCTGGTCTATTAGTACCAGCTAAAATAACAACATGATCAGAACTACTAAAACCATCCATTTCAACTAATAATTGGTTAAGAGTGGCTTCTTTTTCATCATTTGATCTCATTGAATTTTTTTCTCTAGCACCACCAATTGCATCAATTTCATCAACAAAAATAATACATGGAGCCATTTTTCTAGCAGTTTTAAATAAATCACGAACACGAGATGCACCAACACCTACAAACATTTCAACGAATTCAGAACCTGAAACAGATAAGAATGGTACACCCGCTTCACCAGCAGTTGCCTTGGCTAATAAAGTTTTACCTGTACCTGGAGGACCTGATAAAATAGCACCTCTTGGAATTTTTGCACCTAATCTTTCATATTTTGAAGGATTTTTTAAAAAGCTAACAAATTCCATAATTTCTTCCTTTGCTTCATCACAACCTGCAACATCTTTAAATTGAACTTTGATATCTGTTTCTTGATTAAATAATTTAGCTTTAGATTTTCCAACATTCATAATTTGATCAAATGGACCACCAGAACCACCTTCACCACCTCTTTTCTTTCTAACTTGATTAATTACATAATATGTACCACCAACTAAAATTAGTGTTGGTATAAATGGAATAAAATAAGATAATGCACTTGTTCTTTTTTCATAAGTGACTGGAATACGTTCGTTTAAAGGTATACCTAATTTTTCTTGAATTTGATCTAATTCGGATTCAAAAAAACCAACAGAACCGATTGTAAAAGTAACAAATCTTGGATTTTGAGAAGAAATTAATTCAGCTCTAACGAATGAATTATTGATGACTTCAATTTTTTGAACCAAACCTTTTTCTAAATAATTTGTTATGAATTCTTGAAAGGTCAAATTGTTTGAAATGTCACTAGATCCTAATGCACTAAGAAATGAAAATAGTAATGTAAAACCTAAAGAATATAACATCCAATCTTTGAATGGAGTTTGATTAGGATTGGAATTTGAATTTGAATTTGAATTTGAATTTGAACTGTCTTTTTTTTTTGAATTTTCTTTATTAGAGTTATTTTCGTTTAAGTTGTTTTTCTGATTTTCATTAAATGATATTTGGGATTGGTTAAATAACAAATGGTTATTTAACATAGAAAAATTTCTAGTGGATATTGAAGTTAATTGAAATCTAGTGCTGTGGAAATAAGGCTTGATAACACCAAAATGGTGTCTAGTCACCACTCTGGTAGCAAGCATATGTATACGTGATCCCGACAGCATAATATATGTTATGTTAGAGCGGTTCACTGGACAAGACAGAACTTCTTTTACCCAGGGAACGGTCTCAGATAGAGTGTTTGCCACCAAGATCCGAACAGCTCCAGAAAGAGGGCCTGGTTTTTTCTCGCCTTTTGCCCTTGGCTTTTTTTGCTTAAGAGGGCGACGCGTCGTCGTTTTAAAAGGCAGGGAGTTTCGGAGTTGGGCCTGGACATATGCTTTCTTCTTCTTTCTGTTCCTGTTTCAGACAGCAAAGAAATGAATGCAGAAAAAGCGGTTAGTATAGTTAAGAAGTTTCCTAAAGATTTAGGTAAGTATGTTGTGAGTATGGCGTTTCGCCAATTGTTCACTGTTTCCGAAATATTCATGTTTTTAATCAAACATGAAGGCTCAAATAATGATGTATTGGTTGACTTACTTGAATTGATCGATATAACGGTTGCATTATCGAACAAAGGAGTTATTTCATTTAATTCCAACATGTATTCTTTTGATATGGTTGATTATGATTCTTTCAGCAGAAGGCAATTTAAAAGACTTGAAAATCTTTTGAAATTCGGTAAAATATCAATTAAGGAATTGATTATTAATGAAAGTTTGTTCAATGTTGGATTTTTATTAAAATACAGTCAATCTGCTGAATATAAATCGCATTATTCAGTACCAGTAAATGCGGATTATGCGATTCCAACTACAAGGGTTGTTGATATATTTTCAAACTTTAAAAAATTGAAAAATTATTTGGATAGCAGATTTAACTATGAGGTCAATTGCTATCTAAACAATTGTTATCAACTTGAAGATGTTGTAGATTTGATAATACATGGAAATCATTTTAATAGTTTGTTTGGTTTAGATAAAATCAAATTCACTGTTTGTTTCAAGTTTGATTATCGTGCAATTAATAGACTTGATATATTTTGTCATTTTATCCAAAATTTAAACGAATTAGGATTAAAAGATACAGATATTGCTGTTGGTTTAAATATCAATTTATCAGACAATTATCAAGGCTATTTAAATCGATTTTTTGAGCTTATGGATTATAAATGGATTGAATCAATAATTTTTGATAGTGATGACAATTTAGAATATAATGGTGATTTTAAATGGATTTCTAAATGTGTTAATATTAAATTTATTAAATTTAAAGCTGATTTAAAATGTGGTAAGGATTCAATTGGAAATTTAACGACATTGTCAAAATTACGTACTTTAAGATTTATGTGTGATAATGTGGATTATGAATGGTTATCTGAATCATTACCTGAAACTATTGATACTGTTGAATTATTTCAAAGTAGTTTCCGTAACTTAAATACTGAACCATTTAAAATTCCCAAAAATTTGAAAACTCTGGTTATTGAAACTGATGATGATAGAACTAATGTTGATTTTCAAAATTTTGAATTTTCTGAATATTTACAATTACAAGTACTGATATTAGTAAATACTAATAATTTATCAAATTATATTCATATTAAGCATTTAAATGATTTACCTAAATCACTTAAAGAGCTTATATTTATAGAAGGTTCTGATATTAGATATTCATATAAAATAGGACGTGTTTGGAACTTTCCAAATTCGATAACTAATTTGAAGAATGTTTCTTCCAATCTTGGAAAAAATGGATCTGAAAGAAATCAATCTATGAATCCTAAATGGATGTTTATAAATCGATTGGAAAATTAAAAGCAAAATTAAAAGGTTTCATCATCAAACAGTTCATCGTTTGTTGTTAAATTAGTTTTAGTGAGAAGGTTATTGTCTATATCTACACTTGAATCTAATAATTTATTATATCGATGATTATTAGAATCATTTAAAAATGATATATTTTCATTATTATCAACTATTGAGGAAGTTATGGTAGTAGTTATATTTGAAGTTGAATTATCAGGAGTTAAATTTTCATTATTAATTTGTGATTCATTTAAATTTTGAGTTTCTTCTGGTAATAAAAATCCATCTTCTGTTGTATACATTATTTCCATTAAATCTTGTATAAGTGTTAAAGTTTGAATTTTTTCTGAATTTTTTGATTGAGATATATTTTGACATAAAATTTCTATATCTCTTAATTTATTAAAATAAAAATTTCTTTCAATTTCTAAGCCATCATTTAAAGTAGTTAAATCATCCAATTTTGAATTTAATGAAATAACTTGATTTTTTAGTTTAGAAACTTCTAGTTCTAATTCATTATTATTTGAAGTTTGTTGTATGATTTGTTTCTTTTCAATTCTTTGATTTGAGATTGGAGTAGGTGTAGATCTTGAAGAGGATTTTGATGTAGGTTTATTAATAGATGTATTTATAGAACTTGATCTTCTTGAAGATGGCCTTGAATTATTATTTGTAGAAATATTTGAAGAAAATGTGAAATCTTTGTTATGTTCACACCATAATTTACCAAACCATTGTAAGAATTCTAAATTATCTTGTAATCTACATTTCATTAATTTTTCAACATTAACATCTCTTGAAATTTTTACTTTATTGAAACCATTTTGTAGAAGTTTATAATTATTTAAAATTTGGAATTCAGCAGATGGATTTTTTTGTACCCTTTGAATATTTATACAGTTTGGATATAAAACGTTAAAAATTAAACAATAAACAACACCATTTCCGCATTGTTCAATTTTTGTGTAATTTACACCAAAATATTGGTTGATCCATTCCAGTAATTCTGATTTTGAAGCACCTACAATTGCCATGGCTAAAGGGGAAAGTTGTGGAATTAGATATGTAGATTGTAGTTCAGGAAGAGAACTGAATAAGAAATAGGTAACGTACAAGTTGTTGATTTTTTTTTCTTTTGTACTACGCGAGAGAAGGAAATGGATTTGAAGGGGAAGAGAATGATACTTAAGAGTGTAGATTTAGGTGAATGAATAAATAAATATATATGTGTATATTATATGAGAAAGAATAAATAAGAGATTACAAAACTAATAGAAAGGAGATTCTTTTGTTTTTCTTGGAGCTAAAGAATCGTGATCTTGGATAGTATTGAATTGAGTGTTTGTTCCAGAAGCGAATAATCTACCAGGGACAGTATCAATTCTGGTTATTAAATTGTTCAGTGATCTTGGTTCGCCTGGGAACATCATCATTTCCTGGATCTCTTTTTGTTTTGTGACTCTTTCTCTGTATGCGGAGTAGTTTGCTTGTAAATCGTTAAGAACTGAAGGAGTTGTGAAGAAAGAAGAGAAGGCAGATCCTTCGTGAGAATGTTTGTATGATGAGTTGAAATAAGAGTATGCGACAACTAAGGCAACAACACCTGCGGCAATACCTGTTTTAGAGTTGATGATGGATTCGCTTTCAGATAATTCCAAACCGTGGTGTTCATGGCCGTGGCCATGTTCTTCATGAGCATGTTCTTCATGAGCATGTTCATGATGAGAGGAATAAAGTCTTGCGGAACCGATGGCACCGACGTGGGTCTTAGCGGCCCTGATGGAATGTCTGACCGAGAGCATGATGTGAGTAGTGCTTGACAAATAAGCAGATGTCCTGAAGTGCCTGCTTTCCAGCCCAACACCTCCAGCATCCCCTCTTGATCAGCAAACAACTCTCTCTCTCTGTTTCTCTCTTTCTCTCTCTCTCTCTTTCTCTCTTTCTCTCTTTTTCTCTCTGCGCGCTCCCCGCATTCTCTGCGTCGATCGACCGTGTCGGCGCGAGGGCGAGGAAAAACGAAAGTCAGCTATTTATTTGCTAGCAGCGGGTTGGAGTAGAGATGGCTGGGGTACGAGAGGAGCAGGTTGGGGCTAGAGAGAGGAGAACAGGCACTGCAGACACCACAGCACAGCAGACACCTTGCAATGGCCGACGTGGCAGAGAGAGACATGGACGACTTGTTTGGTGACGACGAGGAAGACATCAACGACAATTTTGCGGATGTTGCGGACGCTCAGGACGCTCAGGACACGGCGGACGTTGGAGATGATCTCGGTTTGGGAATAGAGGACGACGACAAGGATGATGATGATGAAGAAGCAGAAGAGGCAGTGGTGGAAGAGGAAGAAGAAATCAAGCAAGCAGATCTAACCTTGGAAAGACATCCAAGATCGCATACACCAAAAAACAACGATGCTTATAATTTCCCATTACCTAGATTTCTTTACGTTGATCCAACTCCATTCACACCTAATTTATTTGAACAACAATTAAAAGATTTTATAAATTCTAACCAATCTTCTGATCCTAATGCTTCAACACTTAGATCTTCAATTCAATTTAAGAAACTACAATTATTAAATACTATTAGATGGAGATATGCTAAAACTAAAGATAATGAATTATATAAACAATCTAATGCAAATATTATTGAATGGGAAGATGGTTCAATGTCTTTAAAACTAGGTAATGAATATTTTGATATTAAAACAAAAAATAATGATGATAATATATTAGCATTTCAAAATGGTCAAACTTTAATGACTTTATTAAATTTGAATAAATCAATTCAAATTTTACCACCAAGTATGAAATCTAAAGCTCATCAAATTTTAGCAAATACTTTAACTAAAAATATGAAATTAAAAAAATCAAAAACTATTAATACAATAGTTACACATGAAGATCCTGAATTAAAAGCAAGGGAAATTTCAAAAGCTCAAAAAGAAATTGAAAAAGCACGTAAAAGACAATTACAAAAATTACAATTACAAGAAGAACAATCTGAAAGAAGATCAAATTCTGTTTCTTCTTCAATTAATAATAATAGATTTAAAGAAAATTATGATTATACTGATGATATTGATATAGGAGATGATTATGATGATGAAGATGATGATTATAGAGGGGAAAATGGTACAGGAAATGGATTTATCGTTGATGATGATGATGAAGTTTCAGAAATAGAAGATGATGATGAACTTGATAAAGCAGCTGAACGACTTAAAAAGGTAAAACGTGAAGGTGCAGCTAAATACAAATCAAATACTCTGCCGCAAGACGATGACGATGATAATGACAACGATGACGAAGGGTCCGTTGTCCGCAAGAAGAGAAAGGTCGTCTTGGATGATGAAGACGACGAGTAAAAGCTACGTGTAACAAACAGTGTGTAACATAACAATACATTATGTAAAATCGTGTAAAATCATGTAAAATCATGTAAAAACAGGCAGAAATCTGCGCACTGAGCGAGAAGAATCTGTTTGTTGTTTGATTTTTCTGTCCTCAAGTTGGTGGTGTTACTACAACAACATATGCTAATATAGTCTAAAACAACAGCATATATAACATCATATAACATCACATTACATCACAATGTCCTGGAACGGTACGTCTTCTTCTTATCTGCTCTGTTTGTTGTTCTTCCCCACCTGAATTGACACTACTAACACCTTTCCCATTTTGCCACAGCATACACTGACAATATTGTTGCATCAACTTTATTTGACAAAGCCGCAATTTATTCTGCAGATGGTGCTGGTGTTTGGGCAAACACTGGTAACTTATCTTTACAACCGGCAGAAATACAAGCAATTGTTCAAGGTTTTAATGATCCTTCTCAATTACAAATGTCAGGTTTCCATATTGAAGGTGTTAAACAATTTTGTATTAAAGCTGATCAAAGATCTATATATGGTAAACATGAATTAGAAGGTGTTATGTGTGTTAAAACTAAACAAGCAATCATTATTGCTCATTATCCAACAGGTATTGCTGCTGGTAATGCCGCTAATGTTATTGAAAAAATGGCTGATTACCTTATTAGTGTAGGTTATTAAATAAAAATAAAAATAAAAATTGTTTTATTTATCAATTAAAGTACGTGTATTTAACCATACTACCATTATATAGTTTTATTATTTATTGAGTTATTTAATTTAAATAATTGCATCCATCTTACTGAAAATATCAATAACTGCCGCAACAACTTCTAAATTCATTTCAAATCCTCTATGTTGATCAATTTCTTTATTAATTTCACTTGATAAATTTGATCCCATATTAACTTTTGATGATTTATCAATAAATGGATAATCACTATAATTTTCTAATAATTCATCAGCTCTAATAAATGCTTGATCTCTTAAATCAAAATTAACATCAACTAATACATTCTCTAATACATTAGCAGCTGAACATCCACAAACTAATATAACACTTCTTAAATATTTCCAATCTAATGTTGATGGATAATATTTTTCATCATAATCTAAAATAACATTTCTTGATGTTAATAAATTTAATATCCTTGATGTAATTTTCTTTTTTGGTAATGGATCATTAATTGGATGTGTTGCCATATCAAATAATAAAAAATTTTTATGTTCAGTTTTTAATACACCTTTATCAACTAATCCTTTAGCTAATCTTTCTCTAACTTGTTTCAGTTGGTAATTAATTTTCATTAAATTCCATGTTTCTCCACTTAATAAATCAATCCAATTTAAAACACTTAAATTTTCTGAATCACTTTTAATTAATTTTAATGCTTCATCAAGTAATGTCTCTCCAGTTAATGATGAATCAACAATTTCAATTAATCTATCTGATAATTCAAATCTTTTTCTAGCAGGATCATTAATCATTCTAATCTTATTTCTTAATGCTAATTCAATTATAATTAATCCCCTTAAGGCATATGAAATATTATCATTCCAAAATGATAAATATCCTTCCTTATCTTTTAATCCAACTAATAGAACTTCTTCTAATAAAGTCAAAAATGGTACTGATCCATATCCATCATTTTTATTATCATCATCACGTGGATCATACCCAATTTTACTATCACCATTATTTATATTATTATCATCAACTCTTAAATTCTTCATTTTATTATCTAAGGAGGTGTTGGTATCAAAATTGTCTTCGTCGTCATCATTGATCGACTTCTTAATACCACCTCTGCGTCTCGCTAGTCCAGATGACATGTGCTTTACTTCACTGAGATTTCTCCACGAGTGGCCCGTTGTTTATCCAATGACAATTCCCCCAATCCAAGGGTAAGGACATTACTCAAACACTAAACACCTGAACAACACAGCATCGTTCTGCTCACTCACTCTGCTTCGAACTGTTGAGATTTGCTCGATTCGCTCACTGCTCCACCACAGAATCAGAAATAAAATCAGAATAAGAATCAAAATAGAGAATTCAATGGGTAACTGCTGTCTAAGAACCTTATCTAGTTACGCTTTAGCTGTCTCAATTGTGTTTATCAAGGCATTTCTGCCTCTGTATTGTGCTTCCATTTATGTCTGCAATGTCTCCAATCAAAAAAAAGCTCCCTAGAGCTACGTTGCGCCAGAAAATCGAGGTCTTGGATTATCTTGCCGGTCCACCACCTATATCTCAAATTGACGCTTTAACACATTATAAAGAATTAAAAACGTTTGCTATTTCGCAAGCAACATTATCAAATTGGGCAACTCATGAAGACGAAATTAGAGCAGAATTTAATGCTAATCCAAACTTAATATCTTATAGAAAAAAACCTGTTCTTAAATATCCTGAAGTTACTGAAAAAGTTGAAAAATATATCGCTAATATGATATCTAATGGTAATGAGGTGACTGATACAATTATCAAAGAAGTTTATGCAAAATTCATGATTGAAAATGGTCATGCTATGAAGGATAATTTTAAATTATCTACAGGAATGTTAAAATCTTTCAAAAAGAGAAATATTATTGATTCATCTGGCCCTGTACAAACATCACCATCTAATTCTGTTACTCCTACTGCACCATTATCAATTAATCAACAAATACATACATCAATTAGTGAATCTCCAAATCTAGATTTTAATTTTGATGAAATCTTCAATAATACAACAATTGGGTTTAACACAAGGCTCATCCATTCAGATGATCCATTTTCTTTGTTAACTGCACCTTCATCGATTGCAACACTTCCAACTATACCTATGAACGAAAAACTTTCACCATTACTTACATCAACATCTCCATCATTGATGAATTATCCTACAGAATTATCATTACCAGTTCTGCCAGACCCTCAATCTTCTAAGCATAAATTACCTTTTTATCCAACTTACAATAATCCACTTAATGATAGCACAACATATAAACGACAAAATATTCAACCAACAAATAATAAACATTTTACGACTTCAATTAGTTCAAAATTATCAAATCCTAATAGTGAAAAAATTGAAAAAATTTTAGAAAATATAACTGATGGTCCTGTTACTTTATATAATTCTGGTACTTCTGCAATAATGGGAATTTTAAGTTTTATTAATCCAGTTCATGTATATATTGATGATGAAGGTTATAAAGGTACACATGATGTTATTAAACTTTTAAATAAATTAACAAATGTTGAAAAACATTCTTTAACAAAACTTCATAGTAATTCCAAACTTGCAAAAAATTCAGTAATTATAATCGAATCTCCAATGAATCCATTAGGTTATGTTCATGATATCTCATATTTTGGAGATATATGCAAATCAAATAGTTTATGTTGTAAATTAATTGTTGATTCAACATTAGCTCCACCTCCTTTACAATTCCCTCTGAAAAATGGTGCAGACTACATAGTTTATTCAGCTGTTAAATATCTTGCAGGTGTAAGTGATTTAAGTGCAGGTTTTATAGTTTCAAAAGATAAAACTTCTAAAAATTCATTACATAAAGAAAGGAGTGCGTTAGGTACATCAATTGCTAATTTTGATAGTTTTTTATTACTTAGAAGTTTAAAAACTTATAAAATGAGAATTTTAACACAGTGTAATAATACTGAAAAAATTATTAAATTTTTATTAAAAAATTTCCAAAAATATGATTCAGTTTTAATTCAAATTCATCATGCTTCTTTACAACCCAATAAATCAATTGTTATGGAACAATTGAATGGATATTATAATCCTGTATTTGCATTAGAATTAAAAGATTCTACATATCCTGATCAATTATTACATAAATTTAATTTCTTAAGTAATAATCCCAATTTAGAAGGTGGTGAAACATTAGTTGAATTAATTTATGGAAATCCAAATTTTAATGAAGATGATGATGAGCAGATAAAAACGAGTAATTTCCATCAATATCAAAATTATAAAAGAATGTTGAGATTCAGTGTAGGTTGTGAAGATTTTCAAGATATTATAAGAGATATCGATCAAGCACTAACTGGTTTAACCAATTAGAAATTAATAAAATACGAACACTTCATTAATTACTTAATTATATACCTCGTTGATTTAATCAATCAACATCCATTTGTAAATTATCAATATGTGTATTATCTTCAACTTTTCTTAGCTCTTGTACACTTTCATTAACTAAAATATCACGTTGTAATGGTGTAATTTTATTTAACAGTTCATCTTTAACAAAAGTTAAATAATATGGAGTTGCTGTATTACCATCATTAAAATTGAAAATTTCTTCAATTGGGACTTCACTAACGATTTCATCATTATATTTTCGATAAACATTGGATTTTGGATCTCTAATATAAATAAAATAATGACCGTATGATGCTTGACCACGATGAATAAAAATGGCAAATATTGAGTATCCAACTTTATTAAAACCTTTAAATTGTCCACTAATATTTCTTTGTAATTCAGCCAATTCATTATTAACACCTGAAATTTCAGTTTCTAATCTTTCAATCTCTAAATCAAGGATTTCTAATGTATTCATATCTATTGGAATTCCTAAATCTTTAATTGCATCAGATTTTAAATAGTTTCTAGTGGTTTTCAAAATATCACGACTAGTCATACCTTGTTCATTAGTAGAAATAATACTTTCTTTCTTTAAATTTAACTCTGCAACACGACGTCTCCAATGAAAAATTTCTTTTCTCTTAGTAATGATAGTTTCATCATCAGTTTCTAAATACCGATCCATATATAAATTCTCTTCAAATGGAATTGGATCATTAGATTTAACAGGAATTAATCTAACTCTATCAAATTGAACTCTCTGAATTTGAATTTGTAAAATGTTTGGTAATTCAATAATTGTTAATGATCTTTTAACTTCACCATCTTCTAATTCTAATAAATCTTCGGTAAAAAATGTATCTAATGCATCATAAATATCTTTTGGGTGATCTCCAATATTAACAATCAGATTAAGGAAACTTTCAACTTTGGTTCTAACATTGCCATCAACAAGTTCTTCTTTAGTTTTGTTGTCAACTGGAACTAATTTTTGTTTAGTTTTACCATAGAATAATTCTTTAATCATATCTAATTGTTCATTTGTTTCATCTAATTGATCAGGTCTCATTGCACTTTCAATCTGTGTTAAAACATTAGAGATACATTCAGTAACATCCTGTTGACTACCAATCTCGAATGCACTTTCAAATTGATCTCGACTAATTTTGCAAACAGCAGCAGTATTCTTCTTCTTCGGCTTTTCCTTTTCAGTTATGGTTTCATTAGGTGCAATTAGCTGGCAGCTTCCTTCATCGGATGTAGTATCATCAATATCAATGACATTAGAAAGTTTTTCTTCAGATCCGGTGGATTTACTATTGTCATAATTATTATAAGTTTCCTCCCCCGTCAAATCTATAACTTCCTTATCACCCACTTTAATATCTTCTGAGTGTTCAAAATATTCACTTTGAGTCATCTCCAACAACTTATTGGATTCACCATCATCAGAAACAGTCGCTTCTTTAACTTCTACAGGTGCAGCTGCCTCCTCAAATTCAACTTCAAAACTAACTGGGCTAAATGCCAAATACGCTAGTTCACTTGATGGTGTTACGCATTTATCATTTTCATGAATAAGGTGATAATATAAATCTCTCAATTGATACATAAACTGATATGATCTTTCTGTTTCTTTTAAATTAACAGTTCTTCCACCAATTCTTCTAATTGCATATTTTTCATTATTTTCAAACTCTTCGGCATTGAATACTTCGTTAAATCCTAAAATATAATCTCTTAGAGGTTCAATAACAAAATAGTATTGTAATAGAGAGTTTAAGTAACAAGTATTACCAATATTATTCAAACCAGCTGGAGACTGATCAACAGATAATAAAGTAGAATTGACGGTTCCAAATGTTAGATATCCCTCAATTAGCTTTGAATGTCTGTATTCACTAATGGTTTTCAAAGATTTCCATAACATCCTAAAATCAGTTCCTGTATCTTTATGTAATCTTTCTTGGAAAATTCTAATAATCATTAAATCATCTGCAGTTTGTAAACATCCAATTAAATCATAGGAGTCTTTAACTGACATATTACTGACAGAGAATTGTGGTAAATTTGTATCCACATAACTCATTAAAAGAACACTTTTTCTTTCTAAAACGATTGAGTAAAATGCTCTTGCAACGTTTGGATCATAATTCATTCCATTTTCTGAGGCTTTGTAGTCATAAAATGTAATCATTAATGAATCGTCTAGGTTTGGATCAATATCAAGCAATGCATAAGCATCATGAACATCAAAAAAAGGTTCAGTGTTCAAATATTCTCTTAATAGTTCACTTGATCTAAATGTTGCAAGCTTATCAAGAATTTCCCTAAAAGTGGTCTTTTCATATTTTGTTGTAGCAACAATTAATTGATTCTGATACACATTTAATAATTGAACATCGGTAATTTCATTCATCATGCTACAAGTTAAAACATCCTTGAATCCAAGCTTGGTAAAACAATTTTTTAATTCACCAAAACCTAAAAGTCCTTTACCTTTCAGAATTGTGACATAATAAGGTAAGTCTTCAGAATATCTAGATGTGGCACAATAAGTCAACGCGTCAAAATATATAGGAATATTGATTGGATCAAATGAAACCAGAAGTTCGTAAATATGATGTATTAATTGGTCAGAATAATGGGGACAAATTGATAATACAATTAATGGTTCCGAATAATACTGCCCGTTCCAATTTACCCAATGTTCTAACTGAGCATTAATGTCAAATTCATTAATGACGGTGAAAACATCATGAAATGAGTTAGATAGAAGATTTGATACTTCATTTCTATTTGCTGATGTAATGGCAATATAATAAATTGTTTCAGTGATGGCTCTTTTAAAATAATCTTCGTAGACAAAACTATAATCACCTAAAGATGTTAGTTGAATAGGAGTAATAGAGGGATGAGTGAGTTCCTCAGAAATAGTAAAAAAGAATTTGTTAAGTAATAATTCAATTTCAACTATGACCTGCAGTTTTGTTGCTTTCAAATCAATTGATTTAATTTCACTATCTTCTTGTTGTTTTAAGGCACCTGTTAATGCAGATTTAAGCTTTAAAAAACAATCATATGGTGTTAAGTTGATGTTGTTGAAATAATTACCAGCCGTTTCTTGAGAGTTATAAGCTGCTATTCTTGTTTGAATTTCAGTTATACTAAATGAATCTAAATCATTACTGGATAACATTGCAGGATATATTTCAAGTCTTATTAAAGTTCTTGTTTCCTTCGATATGAAATTCGCAGAATCAAGAACAGTAGGCAAAGATCTCAATAATACATCAACTGATTTTTGAGATATTTTATCAGTGGCATTTGAAATATCTTCAAATTCAATTGATAGTTTATCTTCTTCAAAAAGTTGATCGTCATAAAACCCATAAAAACTATTCTTCACGTTGATTCTATCATGGGCATATTTAATCTTAATCGTAAAATGAAAAATTTTGGAATTTGTAAACTCGGAAGTTGGTGGAGTGTTAGGAACAAGGAGACCAGTAAAAGTAGCTAATGACATATTGCCATCTGAGTCTGCTGTTTGATAGGATCTTAATGATGGACTATTAGTATTCCAAAAAACCGGTTGGTATTTAACGGTATTAGAAGTTGCCAAAAGAGATAATGTTTTAGAATATTGGAGAGATGGTAGTGATAATATACCATCTTTTCCTTTTAGTAAAAATAATGGATCAGATCTTAGATCATCTAATATTCTATCGGAAGTTTTCATACAGATTGCGGTAGAAAAATCATAACTTTTAGGAATTGGTTGTTCTTGAGAAGATGTTCTTTGGCTTGAAGCTGTGGCTAAGCTGGTATATGGGTGCTTAGATCCTTCTTTGTTCTCAATTGCATTGTTCTGAACTTTGTTTTCCGTCTCCAATTGTGTGTTATCGTCAGAGTTATCATCAGATACGTTCACATCGTTGTCGTTAACACAGCCTTCATCGTTCAAATTGGGAATTTCGGGTATGTCGTTTTCGTCGTTAAATGGCCCGTTATTGATCTGGTTTGCTAGTCCAAAGTCAGGCATGTTCTTAATAATAGACGTCTGAAAATATATAAATCAATTTTTTGCTTAAGGTTCTGCACAAATAAATACAGGAAAAGACGGCTAACCAGAAAAGACAAAAATTGAATTGCCTTCATGTTTACGCCACGCCATCACAGATTTCAAAAAATTCACTGCTTTTTATGATTTTGGGTTTTTTTTTTCTTTGTATTAGGTGAACTTTTAGTTTGTTGGATCGAACCCAACAGTGGAAATATATGACACTGAAATGGGCATAATAGACTGGCTTTCTGGAAACACACCGGAAACAACTGTGGTAGTCGATGCGGTGATCGAAGAACCATCAACTAACGATTTAGCTTTATTAAACTACAATAATCCACATGATGAAATACCTGAATCTAAAAAACCCGGGACGTTGAATCTTCAAGATCTGATGGCCTCTAATCCATATTTTGCTGCCGGTGGTGGTTTGATGTTACTAGGTGCAACGTTTTCCGTTGCTAGAAAAGGTGTTGCGTCATTGGCAAATTTAATGTATCGTCGTTTAATTGTTGATTTAGAAATTAGAAATAGTGATAAATCATATGATTGGTTTTTAACTTGGATGTCCAATTATAAAAATCGTGTTTCTAGACAATTAAGTGTCAAAACTACATTTATTCAACATGAAAATGGATCTGTTGCAACCGGATTTTCTTTTGTTCCTGGTCCTGGAAATCATTGGTTTAAATATCAAAATGCTTGGTTTTTTGTCAAACGTGAAAGATCTGAAAGAATACATAACTCCGGTCAACCTATGGAGACCGTTACTCTCAAAACATTATACAAGGATAGATATTTACTTGCATCGATTTTAGATGAAGCAAGGCAAATGGCAATGAAATTAAATGAAGGCAAGACCGTTTTGTTTAAATCTTGGGGACAAGATTGGAGAGTTTTTGGTAAACCAAGAAAGAAAAGAATTATTGATTCTGTTATTTTAGATAAAGGTATTAAAGAAAACATTCTTACAGATGTTAATGAATTTTTAAAATCTGGGTCATGGTATCATGATAGAGGCATTCCATATCGTCGTGGTTATTTATTATATGGTCCACCAGGTAGCGGTAAAACCAGTTTTATTCAAGCACTTGCTGGAGAATTCGATTATAATATTGCAATTATGAATGTGGGTGAACCTAACTTAACAGATGATAGATTAGCCTATTTAATGAACAACATACCAGAACATACGATTTTATTATTAGAAGATATTGATGCAGCTTTTAATAAACGTAATCAAAATACAGAACAAGGTTATACATCCGGTGTTACGTTTAGTGGATTGCTTAATGCATTGGATGGTGTTGCATCTGCTGAAGAGGTTATTACATTTATGACTACCAATCACCCTGAAAAACTTGATGCTGCACTTTTGAGACCGGGTAGGATTGATGTTAAAGTATTGATAAACAATGCATCCGACTATCAAGTTGAACAAATGTTTTTGAGATTCTATGATGATAAAGAAAAATTGGTGACTTTTATGCAAAAATTCAAAGATTTAGAATTGCCTTATGTTAGCACTGCACAATTGCAGGGGTTATTTGTTCAATTTAAAGAAAGTCCAGATTTAGCTATTCAAAACATTGAGATACTAAAGATGCCACATATGAACAATTTTTTCTATGAATAGACACTATATAAAGTTCTTGTAAATAAATTTGTATTACTATAATACACTCATAAATCTTTTTTGAGACCACAGCTTACTCTAATCTTCCTTCCCTTTCAAATGTTTCTAATATTGCGTCTCCTGATTCTTGCCAATGCTGAGACATCACCTCTGATGACCCTTCTACCAAGGCTATTTTCTGAGCGTTATTTGCTAATTTTTTAATAAAACGAATATAATTTAAGTAAAATAGTAAGTCTATATTTTTCTGTCCAAGTCTATAGTTAGTTCCCTTTTCTTCATTTAACTTTTTCAACCGATCACGCAAAATTCTTTTATGTCGGCGTATCAGGTCATTATATGCGGTGCCCATGGCTTAATCTTAGTTATTTACACCTTGTTCAAGAAAAAGCAAGAGAGGTGTGTGTGTATTCCTGAAAGAAAACAACATGTAGCGAGGCCGAGAAAGGAAATGAAACATAACGAATCTTTATAATGTTACACAAGTTATTTATGAGTATATAAGAGAGTACTGTTGTAATTGTTGTAGAATTACAGCACTTAATGTTTGGATTGGTTCTTCTAATGGTGGTGAAGCAGAAAGAACTTGAGCATATGCCTCAAAAAGGACTGTAATTTCCAATGGTGATGTACTTTTTAGTACAGACATTGTTCTGTCGTTATCAGCAAGAAGTAATTTAAGACTGTTTACAACTGCTTTAAGTAATAAAACTGGAAATTCTTTTTGTGGTGTTGTTAGTATAGAACGTAATTGACCAGCTAAAGTTTGAATTTCTTCAATAGACATCTCAATTATTCCAATACAATTTGGAATACCACATGCATAAACCATAGATAAAATATCAAGATAATGTGCATTTAAGTATTCAGACATTACTCCAACTTTAAATCCCATACCAAATGTATGTGTATTAACTTCTTGCCAAACTGAAATCATAGTAAAATACAATTTTGGTAATTGTTTATTAATAAAAGTAGTGTAAGTTGTCTTACTTTTGAGTAATTTACTGTTTTTATCAATATCTAATTTTCTTGATCTATGTAGGACTTTACCTTCACTTAGCCCAACAGATTCTAACTTTTCAATCATTTTCCTTTCTTTTTCTTCCTGATCAAGATCAATAATTTTTTTAGTTTCTTGGACTACATTATCTAGACTCAAAAAAGCTTCATGACCTGGTCCAGAAAGTTGTTTTGGTTTAACTTTTTCCAAATTAGTTTTACCCCAAATAAATGTATCTTTTTTACCTGATAATTCTCTGCAACTTAACCCAATACATGTTAAAACTTGTATCCTTGTTGGGACTGTCCAATCATGTTCAATAAAACTCTTCATAAGATAATCAAAAACGATATCAGGTTCACTTATACATATAGCAATCAAAAATGACAATCTCCATGAATCAAATGCAACTTTAATTTGATCGTCATCAAATTCTTCGTTTTCTTCAAGTGGGAATCCAATACTATCCAAATCCAGAGCTGAATCAATTAATCTTGTTGCATAATATTTCATTTCAGGTGTATCTTTTTTAAGTCTTACCATTTCTATACCTATGCTAAATGCAATTCCACGTTTATTATAAGCAGTTGTATCCTTTTCTGGATTCGATAATAAATAATGTAGTAAATCTTTTAAAAATACGGGTTTAGCAACAGTGGGTCTTCTTTCGACTGATGGATCATCTAAATCAAAATCTTCATTATCTGAATTATAATCCATATCTACCATAATTGGAGTTGTTTCTACTATTTGGTTGGTGTAAGTTGTTGAAAAACTTTTAAACGACTCTTTTTGGTTTTTAATTTCAATAATAACTTCCTCTATACTTTTATTGCTTTCAAAATTAAGAAACTCGGTTGCTAATTTATTAAAAGGCTTCATGAATAAATTTCTCCTATCAGCATATTTCGATATACTAAACATTGGCTTATTGTTGATGCGGCTATAAATATAATCAGCAATGAACATTCCTGATTCTCTTGAAGTTAAAGATTTTGCCTCTAATCTGGTTGTAATGGCATCTAAAAAGGTAGGTTTTGTAGAAATTTCTTGTAATTGATCATTTGATAAATGTAATAATAATAAAATAATAAACTGTGTAAATGTTGTTTGAGTATTAATTGAGGTGTTTAGAATGTATTCTTTATTGCCAAATTTGTCTAATAATTTTTCTACATCTTTCAAACTAGCTTTTTTCAAATTGTGTATCCATATATAAGATGCAAATATATTTGAATTTGTTTCACATTTTATTAATAATAAATTTTTGAGTTCTGGTGGATTGATTTTTTGTAGCGTGTAATGTATCAATTGACAATACAATTTACAATTGGGTATATCATACTCGTTAATTTTCAAATTGATTGCATTAAAAAATCCAACTAAAAGCTTCCTCTGATATTCTATCAATTGAAACTTTTGTTTAGAGTATGTGGTTTCTGTTGTAGAAAATAATTTCATGGTTAAACCCCAGTTATCAAGTATTATATTAAAAACAGTTTCTGGTTCTTTCTCTAAAAAGAATGTAATAATATAACGTATACATTGAATTTTATCGTTTGAAAAAGTTTGAAATTTTTCAAGATTTGCAATAATCAAAATGGTAAACTTTTGAATATAGGTTTTCATCATATTCTTAACGGAATTTCTATCTATTTGTAATGATTGATCTGATGGTGTAGGGTGGTCCAACAGCCAAATGAGAATCATCCCAAGAGTGTCTATAAGTTTTGCTGTGAGTAATGACTTCCATCCACCAATATCTATTCCTTTTGAGTTTATGAAAATTTTTGTCAAATTTGGAAGTTTGTTATGAAAAATATTCATTAGGATATCAATATAAAGATACATTTTTTCAACTTTTATTAATGATTCGAAACCATCTTTAATTAACTTGATGATTTGATTCAACCCAATTATGGTTGATAGTAATTCCAGAATCACGTTTTTCGTCGCTTTGTCTAAGAAAAAATATGTTTGAGGAATGATTTTTTCTAGTAAGATAGATGATAATAAAAGCGTATCTGGATCAGAAAGTGGATATTGTGCATGAAGTGTATTTAAGAGTGTTTGTAATTCCACAGTCGTAAGATCTGAGCTTTTTAAAGATTGGATTCGATCATGTGGGGACATTACAAAATGAACATATTATAGAATAGTTTCCAGATTAATTTTTCTAGAACAAAAAAAAGAAAGAGAAGGAAAAGTGGTGAAGATGAAGAAGGTCAGAACTCTGTTGAAATGCGTTCCGCGGTGGATTAAAAGCTCAGCATCTGATCTGGGCAGTTTACTTACTGGTGAATCTATTGTTATCAATGATCCAATAAGTATTACATAATAGACTGGTAGAGCAAAAGATGAGTGTTGCTGACGTGACCCTTGTTCCATTTGATCACACTTATATTTTGTATTCTCCCGATCATGCACTGTCGTTACCATTAGCGGTATGCTCATTACTTCCTATTCTGATATTGGTGTTTTTATTTTCATGGCACATTACAACCAGAGAAATTGAACCGTGTTTGTTTGCAGCTGGTCATGTTTGTAACGATATAATTAGTGGGATATTTAAGAATTTAGTGAAATATCCACGTCCATTGCGTGGTCAGATATTTAAACAAGACGGTGGTTTAGTATGGGGTATGCCAAGTTCACATTCTCAATTCATGTCATTTTGGCTTACGTATACGTTTTTCATGTACATATTGGATTATCCAACAGGAACTTTGTCTACAATAAGCAAGATCTTCTATACTTTAAGTGGGATAGGAGTCATTGGATTGGTTGTGGCTAGCAGAATTTTGTTTGAATATCATAATTGGAATCAAGTGATTGTTGGTTTGATTTTAGGATCTACATTAGCAAGTGCTTATTACATTTTTATATGCGTTTTAAGAGAATATGGAGTATTGGATAAAATATTGAAATTAGGTATATTTAAAATGTGGAATATGAAGGATAGTTTTGGTAGAGGTAATTTTTCAACATTACAAGAAGAAAGAGAGGAATGGGAAAGGGAAATTGGCATGTTCAAGAAAATAGATTAAAATTGCAGTTTCGAATAATGATTAATATAATATAATATAAATATGTATTTATAGCTTTATAAAGATTTCGCCGAAAGCAAGAATACTTCAAAGAATAGGAAAACAAATTAGTTTATTTTTTATACAATTGATTGGATGAACTTGATAACGGTGTCAACAGCATCTTTTTCAGCACTTTCAGAAGAACCTGGACCAATGTTATGAAGTGCTCCGCCAACAATCTTACTGTATGGAGACCAATTAGTACCTGCTGCAAGAGCCCATTTATCCATAAGTTTTTGCTTGTCCAACCACTTAGGAACGTATTCATCAGCACCACTGTAAAGAACTAAGAAAGGTTTATCGAATTTACCGAAAGTTGTAACAAAATCGGATTCATCAAGATCAGGTGAAAAAAAATCATCATCGCCTCTTATGGAGATTAAAGATTTCCATCTGTATGCGTTGATTGGTACATCAAAAAAATATTTGGTAAATCTTTGTGGCATAATTTCTTTATGTTTGTAATTAGAGATTAAATCATCTGCAATTTTCAAAGATTCTTCAAGTTCTTCCTTTGATAGGGCTTCGGATGCAGAAATTCTGTCCGAAACAGGAGCTTGCAATATACCAAAATCAATTGGGGAGAAGAGTTTTGGGTTTTCTCTTGATTGTCTGTTAAAATAATGGGTTGTATTTTGACAACCAGTTGAATGACCCATTAAACCTATAACCGAACGAGAACCACCTTTGTCGGATTTAAGATAGGTGACTAATTGAGAAATCTCAGTTGAATCTCTAGTCAAGGAACCTGTACCCCAGCCGATATGAGAAGAAGAAATTTCGATTTGGATTAAAGAAAAGTTAATCTTAGCCAATTCGTGTGCTAAAGTTTGAAGATAAGGAACGGTTAAAAGACCGTCCATGAGACCGCCGACAAAGATAAGGACGTTTTTGCTAGAGGACGGACTGAACTCAAAGGCAATGTGGCGTTGCGCATACTGGTGGATAAGACCTGAAACAGGGAATGACATTATTAGGTGGCTGTCTGTCTTTTCTAACAGGTTCGCCAGTGTGTAACGAAATAACCCCCTAGAAAGATCAACAACTGGCTAAACAGCCCGCGTTAGCCACTGGAATTTTCTAGAGCAAAGTAGACGGCTTGGACAAACTCACGGGTCGAGTAAGCCTGGGATGGGGGGATACTGGTTGATCAAGTTTTGCTGCTGCACCTCCACATGCCTTCAGATTGGCACATCGATTCCGTCGCCTCTTCCAACACTTTGTTCCCCTCTCGTTCCTTTTCTCCTCCCGCAAACACGACTTCAGTTGAAACTCCTCTGTTGGTCCCGCACAGAATAGACTCAAACCAAGCTATGAATGTCTCTGAAAACAGGTTCTACAACACAAATATGCACACCAATATAAACGGTAATACCACAACTTACAATACATATTCTCACAAACGACGTCTGGTCGAGCCTTTTGATCCTCAACACAACGCCAAACGTCGATTGGTAGACAATTTGACTAATTTATCAATTGGACAAAATCAATTTTTCAATACACCTCATTCATTTACATCATCTCCTTCCTCTTCTTTGTTTGGAACATTTACAAAAGATCAACTCAATAAACCACTTGTTGATCCAAATAAAGTATACATCCGAAACATTGATCAATTCTTACACGAAAATCCTGACCAATTAGACTTAATTGGTGAAAAACTAAAGCTGGACGATCTTCGAAAAGCAGAATTAGATAAATTAGTTATATCATGCGGATTAGATATTAAAAAAGCATGGTCTAAAATTGTATCTCAATATAAATCAAAAAGTTATGAAAATAAAAATATAGATGATTTGATTTATAAAATGATTTGGGAAGATTATCTTGCTAAATATTTTTCCCTTATTAAATATTATGATCCACTTAAAATTGTTTGGCACAAATATACCGAATGGTTGAAGAAAAAAAATCATCAAGTTTATACAAGTTCTAGTATCACAGAACTCGATAATGATGGTGATGAAATGATGGATCTAGAAGATCATGATGATTGGAATTTTGAAAATTACGATGATTCTATTGAATTGGCTAAATTGGCATCAAAGGAACAAAGCTTACGTGATGGGATGAGTAGTTATGGCTCATATTATCATCATGATGAAGATAATGATATGCATAATTGGGACAGATTCCATCAACCAAATAATATTGAACCAATGGTCGAAGATGTCGATGACGATAACGACGTCATGATGGAAGATTGAATCAATTTATCTTCATACTACTTTCTTTGCTGTAATATAGACTATACCCTTTTTTAACATATAAATGTATGTAATTTTTTTTCGTATTAATTAATCATTAACCTGAAAATAGTTTTATCAATATGTACAATGTCAAATTCTCGCCTTACAAATTGTTTTCCGCCTATTAGTGAAGATTAATCTTATTTGTTCTATGGAAGACCACCAACAAACAACTTTCCTGCCAAACAATGACATTTAATATTGCTTATCTTCATCCAACACTTGTGTTGTCAATTACTGATCACTTTCATAGAGTAGAAAATTTAACTGATAACACCATAAAATCAAAACCTTTATTCGGTCTTATTTTAGGCAAACCATCAACATCTTCTATTTCTCTATTAAACGCATTTGAACTTCCCAAATCTGAATTAACAAATTTGGAATCTTTAAATCATCATTTATGTTTATTAAGTGAAATTTATGGTGATGGATATTTAGAAATTGCTGGATTCTATTTATTGAAGTCTTCATCATCTGGCTTATTTTCTCAGTTATTTACAAATCTACAAAAAGTTAAAACAAAATCAGAAACAAAATCAATTATACATAATGTTGATTTAAATAATCTAATAATAATGAAAATTCCTGATGTAAATCAAATTAAAGATTCAAATTTTTTACAAGAAATGATCAAAATACATAGTTTAACAACGGATGAGCCAATACCATTCGAAGTTAAACTGGTACAAGGTGAAAATATTGCTATTTCGACATACGAAAATGCGCCTAAACTTCCACAAGATCAATCTAATCTGTCAATAACGAATGATGTAGAATCTTCACTGGATGATCTTCTAAACAAACTAGAAAAAGCATTACAGTTCATATTAATGGTAAAATCTGGACAAATTGAAATCTTAAATAATCAACAAAGAAAAGATGCAATTAATTCACTATCTTATCTTGCAAGCAAAATCACAGCCATAAAATCAACGATAAATAATCAATTGCCAGAATCTAAATCTGAATCTGAACCGAAAACTCAAAAATATGATAGACTTAATGAAATTGTAGCATTGGGTTCATTGTGTTCTTCATTACTGCGTGAAAACCTGAATTATTAATGATAATAATAATATTAGTATATCTTAATATGAAATCAATGCACTTAACAAACACCACATCATTGTAAATGTGGCTATTTGTCTCCCAACGTCGCCAAAGTATACGTCTTTTATAGGATTTGCATAAAAATCAGTAATTTTATACCCTTGATTTTTTCCGGTTCGAAAAGAAGTCATAGTAAAATGATATAATAAACTTGATATTATCGATGTAACTATAAAAAATAAAAGACCTTGAATCGCCTGTAACTGCAATATACCAGAAGCTGATCCGAGAACTAAACATGAAATATCTTTGTAATACTGTAGGATTTTTGCATTGTGTATTTGCGATGGTGGAAATAAAACTGGCTGTTGTTGACTCATGGTTTAATAATGTCTAATTTGAGAAACACCAACATAAACAAACAGAAAAGAAAAGAAAATAAAATAAAAGAATGAAATAGCAAAATCAAAAGGAAAAGAAAAATACATTCATTTCTGCAGTTAACGGCGAGTGGCGAACTTTCCTTTATGCTGAGTTCATGTTTTTCTCACAAACAGTGCAAGAGGTTTTTTTTTATAGATAGAGATATTATTAAGAAAATGGTACATTAAGTATCTCAGTGGCCAATCATCATGTCTAGTGTTACCAGAATGAATCCTGTCGTTAAGGTCAAGCCTGAACCACAACCAAACAAAGTGGAATATGATGTTTTCCCCTTAATGGCATGTACCGAGGAAGAATTAGAAGAGACAAGATATCATATTTTAAAATTTCATAGCGTGAAAAAGGTTGATCCTTCAAAAGATTTTGAACAGCCCACTAGATTACATAGGAAAGATCCTAAAAATTTACAATTTCAAATGTCATTAAAAGAATTAGAAGAAAAGAAAAAAGTTGATGACGAAAAAGAAAAGGAACAAGTTATAAAAAGACAAGAATATATTGATAAAACAGGTAAAAAAGATTTAACGGATGAACAAATCGATGAACAACTTGAAGTTGAAGGATTGGACGAACGTGAAAGAAAAATTTACGATGAAAAAAGGAAAAAAGATTTAGAATTACAAGAAAAAGAGGATGAGAAGGAAAGGCAAATGCAATTAGTTGCACCTGATGGAGGCGCAAGAAAACAGAAAAAGCAAATTATTAAAAAGCGAACAAAGCAAGTTAAAGTTTACAATGAAGCTAAAAGAAAATTAAGATATGAAGAATTTTATCCTTGGGTTTTAGAAGATTATGATGCAAATCAAGCTTGGGTTGGTAATTATGAAGCTGGTTTAAGTGATAATTATTGTTTGTTAGTTTTAGATCGTACTAATAATTGTTTTAAATTAGCACCTGTTGAAAAATTCTATAAATTCACTTCAAGAAATAAATATGCAACTTTAACTTTGGAAGAAGCAGAAGCAAAAATGAAACAAGGTGGTTCAGGTCAAAGGTGGTTGATGAACAAGATGTTAGATGAAGTTCAAACTGGTAAGAGAGTTGATTTAAGATATAGAAAATTAGCGAAAGTTAAAGCTGAAGGTGATGCTGCTGGTGATGATGATGATGATAAAAGATCAGATGAAGATGAAGATTTAGATTATGATGATGAATTTCAAGATGACGAAGAAGCACCGATTATGGAAGGTCCTGATGATGAAAAGAAATTAATTGAATCGAAAATGAAAAAGGAAATGTTAAGTGCTAATAATCTAATTGAAAAAGTTCCTGTTGATGAAGAAGAAGATGATGATTTTGATGATTTATTTGAAGTTAAAAAAGAAGATAAAGAAAGCAAAAAATTAAGAAAAGCATTAAGTAGAAATGCAATGAATGAAGTTTATGCGAGTGATGACGAAGATGAAGAAAATCCATACTTATCAGATAGTGAATTAGAAAGTGATAATGATGACAAATCTAATGAAGAAAAAGATGGTGAAATCAAAGTTAAAAAGGAAGATGATAGTGATAATGAACTTAAAATTAAAACGGAACCAAGTGATGATGGATTACTAAGTCCGAAAAAAAAGAAAACTAAATCCAAAAGTAAAATATACGTCGACAATTATCGTGGTGGATTTCTTACAATCAAAGCAACTAATCAAATTCTTTCTCAATTTCCAAATGGTGAATGGAATCCAAGAACCGCAATTCGTAGAGATTTAACTGATGAAACCCTTGTTAGTAGTAATAATATTATTGGTGATAATTTAAGCAATTCATCCACACTTCAAAATACCAATCCTGATAAGCTTACACGTGCTGATATTGATGCTTTGTTGACTAATGGACCGATTGATTTGTCCGTTTTGGTTAAATCATTGCGTGCCAAAATGCAACGTGATCCAAATTCTAAAAACGATTTAAAGCAAATTTTAAAAGAAAATTTTGTTTTGAAGAACAAACAAGTTCATCATAAAGAAGCTTGATAAGTTAAGCATCTATATAATTACAGTACTATTAGTTTATTTGTTGCGTTTTTTTCTTTGTATATTTAGTATATTGTTAATGTTTTGAATTTTAATAGCTATCTCAGAATTCGGCACATGAAAATGAAGAATTTAAAAATTTCCATTCTTGGTCGTGTTGACAGAAAAAAAAATAAGAAAAGGAAATGAGAAAATCACTTAAAATTTTTTTTTTAATTTTTCAAACTCTATCATTACTAATAAATTTTAAACTACGAACTTCATAAAAAAAAAAACACACATTTAACCAAAAAGATGCCTACTGAACTTCAAGAACTTGTTGGTTTTTTACATGATAACGCATTAAATGTTAAAGAAATTGCACTTGAAAATTTGGTTCAATTTTCGCCAGCTGGTGCAAATAACCAACAAGAAATTTTTAAATATGACAATTTTAGGGCTATTGAAGATTTGATTAAACTTGTTGATGAAAAGAAAGGTAAGACCGTTAATGAAGCACTTACAATTTTAGTCAATTTATGTGATGATGAAGAGTTCCGTCAACTTATTTCTAAAGATGAAACATTTTTAAAGAAATTAATTGAAAAATTACCAAATCCAATGAATATTAATGCAGAATTGATGTGTATATTATTAGCAAATTTAGCAAAATCTGATAATATTTTAAAAGTTTTTGAGATTGAATTTGAAGTTGCAGATGATCAAAAGGAAATTTTTAAAAGTAATAAAGCTATGGATTGTTTGATGGATATGTTTGTTAAGGGATCAGAAAGAAAGATTAATAAATATGCGGTTTATGATTATTTATCTTACTTCTTTGCCGATTTGTCAAGATTTAAAGAAGGTCGTGAATATTTTGTTACTGAACAAGCATATGATAATGTTATTCCATTAACTAAATTATTAGTATTTACTGAAAAATGGGATGCAAAGGTTAGAAGAGAAGGTGTTGCATCAACTATTAAGAATTCATTATTTGATATTGAAAAGCATTTAATTTTCCTTGAGGAACCAATTAATTTATTATTATATATTTTAGGTCCAATTGCATTGCCAGGTAATAAAGGTTTAGATGATGATGAAATTTTAGAATTACCTGATGAACTTCAGTTTCTTGATGAAGATAGAAAAAACGAACCATTAAAAAATATTGTTTCTGTTCATTTAGAAAGTTTATTATTACTCTGTGCTACCAGAAAGGGTAGGGAATTTTTAAGAAGTAAGAGTGTTTATCCAATGGTCAGAGAATTACATAAGGAGTCAAAGGATGAAACAATTACAGAATTATGTGATCGTCTCGTTCAAATGTTGATGAGAGATGAAGCTGCACAAAAGGATGACGCAGAAGAATTAAACGAAATCAAAGATATGCTAGAGAAAGTTGAAGAACTTGATGATGCTGATGCTGATGCTGATGATGATGATGATGATGATGATGATGATGATGATGATGATGATGATGATGACGACGAAGGAGGAATGGTTGTGGTCTGTTAAAAATGATAAGTATTAACATAAAAAATATAATGGTGTATAATTATTAAAACTTTTTCCTTTCTCTTTTGTCTATTAATTCTTTCCCTAAAACATCGTCTCTGACTCGTAAAAAAAAGTGTAATAATTGATGTTAATATATTGAAATATATTGTATAAAAAAAGATTAAACATGATAAGAATAAATAAGTAGAAATGCAATAATTAGAAGCAACTAAATTCAATAAAGTTATATTAGCTTCAATGTTGTATTTTTTGAATAAATAAACATAAATATAAATTTAATTTGTACAATTATCGTTTGTTTGTTTTTTAATGGAAGTTATAATGTGTATATATGAGGGTTGTAAAACTCGTTTTTGGCGTTAAGATTTAAAAATATTGTCATGATTTGAAACAACTTATTCTTCATCTTCGGATTCAAAACCAGCTAAAACTTTTGGCTTTAAGTCAGACCAAAGCTTACCTTTGTTTCTAGCTTCATACCATGAAGTAACACTTTCATCAAGACCAACTTGGAATAAGAAAGTAGTTGCAAAGATGGTAGCAACGAAAGTTGAGTTTCTCTTAAAGATGAAATTGTAGATTGTAGAGTACATTGTGTGCGTTGTATGTCTGGCCAAATAACCTATTATTTTCAACCCGTAAATCACCTCCTGGACATATAGATAGTCTTCTTTCATCAACACTCATCTTTGCATTGCAAGTCTTCCTCTCAGGCAGCGCGAGAGTGACGGGTGTAATTTCGAAACATCTGATTGGCTGGAAATGGCAGGCACGTAAATGTTGAGGATGTTGTCGAACATCTCATATCTAAGCATGTCGGCTTACCGGTCTAGGAAGGTATTGCTAGTTTCAGTTAAGTCCTAGATACAATACGGTATCATGCCCTATGAGACTGAGAGTTGGGTACGCTATTAAATGGCTTAGCGGCTGCTACATCTGTGCACCATTTTTGGCCACAAGGATATTATTGTGGCTAACTAACTATCTGTACTAGTAAGAGACATTTTATTAAAGAACCTCTTTCTATACATAATATTCATGGAACTTCTTCTCATGAAATCGTCCAAGTCCAGCTGAAGGCAGATCATTACAATCTTCAGTACAGAAGTAACGAAACTCACTCAATATAAATTAAGGTAATGCGACGAATTAATTGTTGTGGGAATTGGGAGGATATCTATTAAGTAAATTTGAGTAAATATTTTCATGTAATAAAGAATGGATAGAATAACTGCTTAAAAATGGGTTTGTTTAGTGTTGCTCACCTCTAAGACACTTTTGTAATCTTCCAAGTATGTTTTGAAGGATTTTCAAATTGTTAGCCAATTTCATAATTTCGGGACATAGTATTCTACGACCTTTTTTTTTTTTTTTTTTCTATCGCGTAAATGCATGGCAATGGTAAATGTATAGAATTGTTCTTATAGTACTCCTCTGATTCTTACTCGAATACACTTATCTGTCTTCT
>JAKTWG010000074.1:0-45658 GCA_030560915.1 Pichia sp. NRRL Y-12824 | reverse complement strand
AGGTATTGCAGCTGCAGGTGGATTCTGTGCAATAGTTTTCTTGATTGTCTACTGGAACTTAGACAAGGTCATGGAAAAGGAAGAAAGAGAAAGAGAAGTGGCAAGACAAGAAAAGAAACTTCGCCCAATCACTTCAGTGTCAAGTATCTCACCTTTTGATGAGGATGATGAATTAGAACTACGTTCAGCAATTCTTTCAGTTCATTAAAATACTTTTCTTTGAGAAATTGATTTATTTCCCTTTACTTTATCTTTATAATGGACTTCTGTATCTATCTTTCTGCACTTCTTTTATATAAATTTTATTTTTTTAAATATTTTTTGTAAACTACTAATTTCGTTCGTTAAAATAAAAAAGACGTTAAAAATGGTTGGGCACGGTCAGTATTCCCTTCGTTAACAAATTTTCATTTTTTATGCTCGAAATTATCTTTATATACGAATTGGGAGGAGAAAAGGAATGGAACAGTTCTAATCTTCTATTCTTAGACATACAATTCCGAGTTTTACATCTATTCCCATTCAATAACTTGCAATTATATTTCCAAGTAACAGCAAAAATGACAGAAATAACTTTATCCAGTCGAATCCAGTTATTGAAGGATGATTTGTCTCAAGTCTCATCATTAAGTTTTAATGACAGAAAAAACCATTTAGAATCAATTTCAAAACCACTACTCAAATCATTATTCCAGTCCTTACCACAAAATCAAAACCCAGGAAATGCACAAGTATCCAAATTAGCAGAGTATTTAGTTGGATATTTAAGTTATGATCATTATACCGCAGTTGAATCATCAATGTGTTTATACAGATTAAAAAATATCAGTAGCGAGTTAAACACATTCTTAGAAGAAAAAATCGATAAATTATTAGATTTGCAATCTTCAAAAGCTGATAAATACAAAATTTTCAAAGTAATATCTCACTTATTTACATTTGATCCCATTCTTTGTTCGGAAATATTTACTAAAAAAGCATCATTTTTTAATTTGCTTATTAATGAAGTAACATTGTTATCGAATGATTTTGATTCACTGGATTCTGAATCAGTTAAAAATTTAAATACTATATTAATTTTATTTTCGAATTCATGTGTCGATGAATCTTCAAGATCAATGATTGCTTCAATGCATATTAGCTTACTTATAAAATGTCTATCGTTATCGGACACCGACAATTGTTTACAAACCAAATGCTACGCAACTACAGTAACGATCAAACTATGGAGGATGATTAAGCCTGAAACTTTACAAAATAATTTTGAATTACTTTCATTGGACAACCTCTCAAATATAAATCTTACTTGTCTTTCCAAAAGTTTAGAAACTTCCGTGGAAGGTCTATCATTGTTATGTACAAATGTTCAGATTAAGAATAAAATTAGAAATGAAAAAATACTAAATATTTTATTTGAGTTACTTAAGAATAAAAAACATACCAAGTATGGTATTATTTCCATTTTGTCATTAATTACTCTTCCAAATAGAACTTTAAAAATTGATCAACGTTCAGTCATGGCGTTAAAAGATTCAAATAGTATTAATTCTATTGATATATTCACGAATAAAAAAGTGACAGTTACAAAGATAGATGATGACATTGATAAAATAAAATTTGTAAATAAAGAAGTTATTAAAAGGAATTTTTTTTCAAATTATTTAGTTTCTATTTTTAAATCTATAGAATCTTCGAAAGGTTTACTGGGTGAATGTTTAAAATTAATGCATAATGTTATTTTCCCGGATATTGATCCAACTGGAATTGATAATGATAGATTAAGAGATAAAGACTACTATAAAACTTATATCAAGGAAATTACTCAAATTATTAAATTATTAACGGCTTATTTAATTGGATCATCACAAAACGTTAAATACAACCATGATACCTTTATTAACTTTGTCGAAGAGTCAGTCGAAATGCCAGAAAGTGATTTGGAATCTCGTTCAATTGCAATTAAAGCTTTGACAAGTCCAACTATTAGTGGAAATGTTGTGGAAATCTATGGTGAAGACAATGCAGAGTTTGCCTTATCTTCAATTCCGTTCATTCTTGAAATCTTAGTTCAACATGAAATTGATACAGGGACGTCATTCGAAACAAAGAAAACCCCATTCACAAGTTTGAAAAAGCAAATATTCTCCAGTTTTGATGTGTATTACGCATTTATTTCTTTAGCTGCAGTTTCATCCCTTGGATTTGATCAAGTTAAGCAAACTATATTCACGTTGGGATTTAGTTCAATTATTAACATGCTCAACACAAATGATGAAAAGCTTCAATTTGCTGCATTACAATTATTTAATGAAATTTGTGATTTACCTTTATGTGTTGCAAAAATTTTCAATTGGGAAAATGAAAAACATGATTACTATCAAAACTTTAGAATCTTATGTTATTTAATACAATCAACCAATTATGATTCACAGTGTTTAACATTACAAATATTTTACACGGTTTCACGTTTTGATATTGTTGCTGAAAAACTTGCAACAAGTGAATTATTTTGTACTAATTTAAACAAAGTTTTTCAGTCACAAGATATGGACGATGCTTTAATTTATTATGCATTATTGGTTGTAAGTAACATACTTCTATTAAAATCGAGAATATCTGACTCAAAGCTTCCAATATTTGATAGTTCTAAAGAAATTATTTTAAATCATATGAAAAGTGAAAATGATCAAATTGCAGAGATTTCAAATATCGTTGCAAAGTATTTATGATTGGTATATCCTAACTTTTAGTTTTCTTATAGCTCAAACACGCACTTATAAAAATTTAGTTTCGAATGCTCTTGTTTGTGGATTTTCATATTTTTTATAATTTTTTTCGTTTGCACCAGCGGTTTTAACGAAAGACTTAACTGGAATATTGAAAAGTAAATCATATGAATTTTTGTCCATTGTCTCATATTCTTTCATATAAAATTCTTTCATAGAATTAAATTCACTCAACAGGGTTAATGGGGGACTGAGTAATGCTTGGTGATCTAAATCATTCAATTTATCTTTATGTTTTTCTATAACTTTGAGTGCTGCAATATATTCCAAGTCAAAATAAAATGGTTTATGTCGTACTTGAGTAGATATATGTTTTGAATCACTTAATGGAATATCCATTATTTCCAAATAATTTCTTCTTGGTAGGCATTTATCAAGTGCAAGGAATTTTGTTGGCTGTATTTTTTCATTTGGCTGTTCAACCACAACTTCTTCCTGAACTGGTTCTTGTTTAAAACTCTCATTTTCCATTTCTAAGCATAAATCGATCTCATCAGAATTCTTCGTTTGTTTCTTCTTTGTTTCTTCTAATTTATCCGTGCTATCATCACTTAAGGACATATCTAATTCAATTTCATCGGTGGGCTCAACAGATTCGATCTTTACTCTCTTCACATTATTCACCTCTTCTTTTACTTCCATATCAATTCGCTTATGAGACTTACCATCATTTATTAAATTCCAATCAACAGTTGCAACAAATCGAACATGCAGATGTGCACTGAACCAATGACGAGGTTGAATTGAATGTAACAAACTCATATTAAATGGTGAACCAAGCTCGTGTTTGGAGATATCAGCCTTAAAAAATGGTTTGTTTTTAATTAATTTCTTGACATCACCATAATTATAGATACCTTCAGGCCAATCATGGGAAACCATTACCATTTTATTCGATTGATTAAGTAATTTTAATTTAAAATAATCATCTTTTCTGTAATGATAAATTGATCTTAAAAAAGATCTGTCTAACGGAAACTGATAACTAGCTGGGTTCAACTGCATAAAATCTTTTGCCCAATAAACGCCTGACAACCCCCCAATTCTTAACCCTTTGTACCATACCACGGATGATCTTCCCATATAATAAATATTTGGAGCCACAAAACCACCATATTTGAGTTCTTCTAAATAACTTGATGCTTCGTGGTTACCACCTATAAAAATAGTAAAAACTGAAGCTTTCTTTTTACCAGTATAATAATCTTGAAAGTCACCCATTCTCTTGTATTTATCTGGGACACTCATAGATTGCAAATCAGCTTGGTTTCTCACACTTTGAAAATCTCCACAAATCACAAGTAAATCGACCTTCTTTTTTGCTATGCTGTTGAATATCTGGTCCAAACAGCCATGACAACATCCTTCAATTGCAACTCTCATTGTTTGGTAAGTGCAAGATACTCAGTTGTAATTCTTCATATATATGGAAAAGCTGCTTAATATGCTACCCTATGGAGACTTAAACTCGTTTCCTTTTTGAGCACACCGAGGAAATTTTTTTTTTTTTTTTCATGAAATTTTTTCCAGAACTTTTTTTTGTTCCTCTAATTTTTCTTTTCCTCTTTTGGTCAGAATATTCCTTGGTATCTATTAGACAACTGTCATATCCAACAAATGTCAATTCAAAAAAAAGGAAATAAGAGAAGTGCAGACGCAGTTGCACAAAAACCAAACAAAAAAAGCAAACAGGTTGAACCATCTGATTCCGAATCTGAACCTGAAGGAGAATCTTTTAGCACAAAAGAGTCTTCTGATTCTGATTCTGAAGATGAAGATGAATTAGACAAGATGGATGACTCTGAAGATGAAAACGATGATGATGAGAATTCGGAAACAGATAATGAAAAGTCTTCTAACAACGACAATCCAGATAAGAAAACATCAAAAGAACAACACGAAGAACAAAGAAAACTTTTAAAAGAGAGAAAAAACAAAAGAAAATCCGGTGTTGAAGTGGAAAGGATTAAGAAATTATGGGAAAAATTAAGAGTCAAAAACCCACCCTTACCAAAAGAAATCAGAGAAAAATTATCCAATGAAACATGGGAACTTTGTGAGGGTGTTTTGGGTGATTTAGTTTTAAAGCATGATGCTTCAAGAGTTGTTCAAACATTAGTTAAATATTCATCAAAGGAAAGAAGAGATGAAATTTGCAAAGAATTAAAACCATACTTTTACAAGTTAGCTACTTCTGCATATGGTAAATATCTTTTAATTAAATTACTTCATTATGGATCCAAAGAATCAAGAGCATCAATTATTAAAGGATTACATGGTAAATTAAGAAAGCTAATGAGACATAGAGAAGGTGCATATGTTGTTGAAGATCTTTTTGTTTTATACTCTACCGCTAAACAAAGACACCAAATGATTAGAGAATTTTGGGGTTCTCAATACGCATATTTCACTGATGAAAACGATACTAGAAATGTTATTGAAGTTTGTAGTGAATCTGCAGAAAAGAAGAAATTAATTAGTGGTAATTTATTTGGTACTATTAAGGCATCAGTTGAAAAGGGTTCCATTGGTTTCCAAATTTTGCATGCTGCGATGAAGGAATATGTCCAAATTTTCGAAGGACAAGAAGTTAGAGATTTCATTGAATTAGTTACTGAACAATTTGCAGAATTAGTTCATACACCAGAAGGTTGTGAAGTTGCTTGTACAATTTTAGCTAGGGCAACTGCAAAGGAAAGAAAGAACTTGCTCAAAAGTTTGAAAGAGCACGCAGAAGCATTAGCAACTAATGAACACGGTCAAATGGTTTTACAGGTCATATTTATGACTGTTGATGATACTGTCTTAATTCAAAAAACTTTCTTAGCAGAATTTGAAGATAAAATGGAGGGACTCTTAGTCAATAAATTTTCAAGAAGACCATTTATTTATCTTTTAAACGGTTTAGACAAATCCTTTTTCTCTCCAACTGTTTTAAGAGACCTTGAAAAATATGTAGAACTATCCAAGGAAACATCTAAAAAACCTGAACAAGAAAGAAGAAGTCAAATCTTAAAATTTTTCTTACCAACATTTTACAAGACTTTTTTGAACAATCCATATGCAATTTTAAATGAAAATATTGGTGCACAATTTGTTCAAGAATTACTATACAATAGCCAATTCCCAGAAATTAGTAACGAATTAAGAACCCAAGCAATTGATACTATAATTGACTGTGTTAGAGGTGATCTTTCTAACGAAGAACATTTAATTAACAAAGCTTACACGCCAAGATTATTAAAATCATTAATTCAAGGTGGTAAATGGAACAGAGAAACTAAACAAGTTGATGAAATTGCAGATATTGAACTAGGACTTAGTTTTGCTGTTAAATTTGTGGAAGAAATTTTTGATTCGGGAAAAGACACTGATGTTTTAGTCAGCTGGATTTCAAACAAAGAGAGTAGTTTTGTTTTGGTTTCCTTGTCTGATAAGTTCAAGGACAACTCAAAGAATAAGATCGCCGCAGAATTTGTCAAAGCATTGAAGAAACAAAACAAGACTATCAAGAAACAAGAAGAAGACAACAAGGGTGCTACTTTACTGTATAAAATCTTAAACTAATTTTGTCTTAGAGAGAATGTATAACTTTAACCTAAATTGTGTATTTATCCAACGCTAATGACGTGTATAAACGTATATGCTCAAACCTAAAAAAAAAAAAAGACAATTGTTACTTCCGTGCACCAAAATGGAAAAATTTACGTTCCGATTTTGGTTCCACATTTTTATGATTTGGCGTACATAGACCGATGGCAAAGGGCAAATGACAACTAGATATTGTCTCTAAATCTAGAGTTGCATTTTGTTTTAAGACAACTGCAACAGATACAGACGTATATCAAATAACCAAGATGCCACCTAAGGAAAACTGGGAAAAATACAAGAAACCAATAGAAGATGAAACTGATGATAAAGATATTGAAATCAAACCCTTAAGTGAAGATGATATTCAAGTTTTAAAAACATATAGTGCTGCTCCATATAGTACATCAATTAAAAGTATAGAAAAAGATTTAAAAGATTTAGAAAATAAAATCAAAGAAAAAATGGGAATTGAGGAAAGTGATACAGGTTTGGCTAATCCAAATCTTTGGGATGTTGCTGCTGATCGTAAAAGAATGAATGATGAACAACCATTACAAGTTGCAAGATGTACGAAGATAATTAAATCCGATGATGCAGAAGATATTGATGAAGTTGATGAAAAGGCAAAGTATGTCATTAATATTAAACAAATAGCAAAATTTGTTGTTGGATTAGGTGAACGTGTTTCACCAACTGATATAGAAGAAGGTATGAGGGTTGGTGTTGATAGATCTAAGTATGAAATTCAATTACCTTTACCACCAAGAATTGATCCAACTGTTACAATGATGACGGTTGAAGAAAAACCAGATGTTACATATAGTGATGTGGGTGGTTGTAAAGAACAAATTGAAAAATTAAGGGAAGTTGTTGAGTTACCACTTTTATCACCAGAAAGATTTGTGAAATTAGGTATTGATCCACCAAAGGGTATTTTATTATATGGACCTCCAGGTACCGGTAAAACCTTATGTGCCAGAGCAGTTGCAAACAGAACAGATGCAACGTTCATTAGAGTTATTGGCTCTGAATTAGTTCAAAAATATGTTGGTGAAGGTGCAAGAATGGTTAGAGAATTATTTGAAATGGCAAGGACCAAGAAAGCATGTATCATTTTTTTTGATGAAATTGATGCAATTGGAGGTGCTAGATTTGATGATGGCGCAGGTGGTGATAATGAAGTTCAAAGAACAATGTTAGAATTAATTACACAATTAGATGGTTTTGATCCAAGAGGTAATATTAAAGTTATGTTTGCAACGAATAGACCAAATACATTAGATCCTGCATTACTGAGACCTGGTAGAATAGATAGAAAGGTTGAATTTTCATTACCTGATTTAGAAGGTAGAGCTAATATTTTTAAGATCCATGCAAAATCTATGTCATGTGAGAGAGATATTAGGTGGGAATTAATTTCAAGAATGTGTCCAAATGCTACAGGTGCAGAATTAAGATCTGTTTGTACAGAAGCCGGTATGTTTGCAATTAGAGCAAGAAGGAAGGTTGCAACTGAAAAGGACTTTTTAGATGCAGTGGAAAAGGTTATTAAGGGAAATATGAAATTCTCTTCAACTAGTAGGTATATGCAATATAATTAAAGCATTTATGGTGTATAAAGATATATATATATATGTATATGTATATGTATATAACAACGATTTATAATTTTATGTTTTAGTAATTTTCTATTTTCTATAAATTTGTGAGTAATTAATAAACAAAACGTAAATATAAAAAAAACCGCCTTATACTATTCCCACCAACTACAACAACCCATACCATCAGTTTGACAAGAAGCTATCAATGCATAAGGGGGAGTTTGTTCCTTTTCTTGATTTTCAGGATCAGAAACAGTATTATTAGTTGGACCTTTCGGTTTAACATTTGTGAATATTTCTTCTTCTATTCTAAATTTAATTTTTTCATTAAGATCCAAATATAAAGTTGTATCTTCATCCATTTTCCATATCCATGCATTTTCATCAACTGAGAAAAGACTGTTTTCAAAAATAAATGCTTTAGGAATGAATATATCATTGAAGAATCCAATGTTAATTTTGATTCCATCACTTGTACATTTTTCAATCCATCCTGTAAGTATTTCACCAACAAATGGTTTGAAAATGACCAATCTACAAGTGACTGTAACATACATTGCACCATCTCCAGGTCTAAATAAACCAGTATCAAACTCTATCAAATCATAAATCGATATAACCAATCCTAATTTTGGAATGATTTTGTTTGCATGTTTAACATTAAGTTCTTGTTTCAAAGCCACTTCACGTGGTAAATTAAATAGGTGTGGAGGAATTCGTACCAGATCTGTTATTATTGATAATTGAAACATTGTGGTTGTGCGTTAAAAGGGTTTGTTTGTTATTAATTGATGGAGTTGCAATAAATTTAATGTCTTTGTGGGGTGTTGATTGATTCATGTCATGAAAAAAAAAAATCATTAATTTGGAAAAAATCAAAATCGCTAAAAAGTAAAAAAATATTTCTCAACACAGAGTTGGAAAATTTGATTAATTGATTGTCGTTTCGGACATACAAAAAAGTTACTACCATTATAGAATAACTAACAAATAAACTTTTTCATTTTTTGGTATGAATTCCACATAAATTAGATTGTCTAAAAATTATTTTAAAATTTTCATCAGGTTTTTAGCTTCCGTTTCTGCCTTTATGAAGCAAAAGTAACTATAGCAAATATTTGGTTCCCTTAGCAGTTTAATTTTTCAACTATTTGATTATTGTAATGAAGTTTTGATATATAAAATGAATAATAAATAAATTATATAAGGGTTATACAGGATATATAATCACAATGAAATAAAATAAAGAGCCTTAATGTGAAAAAAAAAAGAAGATTCGTAAATGAATTAAAGAATTAATTGATAATTGAAGAATGAATGATAATAATTGAAGAATTTATGTATTATTAAAGAACGGATTCTTTAATAAGCTCTAACAGCAGGTGGGACTGGTTTACATTCATTTTCATCTAAAGTGTGGGTGATAACCTTTCTGTAATCTAATTTAACTGGAGCACCAGTTTCTGCTTGCCATGATAAAGTATGCTTTTGCCAGTTTTTGTCATCTCTATCTGGGTAATCATCCCTTGCATGAGCACCTCTAGATTCCTTTCTAGTTGCAGCAGATAAAGCGATTTGTCTTGCACAAGTTAATAAGTTTTGTAATTCTAAAGTTTCAGTTAAATCTGTATTCCAAATCATTGATCTATCAGTAGTCTTAATATCAGCAAATTTAGCGTCAATCTTTTCTAATTCAGACACACCAGCATCTAAGTTATCTTGAGTTCTAAAAACGGCAACATGTTTTTGCATTGCCTTTTGCATTTCTAATCTTAAATCAGCAGTTGTAGTATTACCTTCAGCATTTCTTAATTTATCTAAATTAGCAATAGATTCAAAACCAATATCAGCTGGTAATTCTTTATGTGGAGTACCTGGTTTTAATTCAGCAGAAATAGTATGAGCAACAGCTCTACCGAAAACAACTAAATCTAATAAAGAATTAGCACCTAATCTGTTAGCACCATGAACAGAAGCACAAGCAGCTTCACCACAAGCAAATAAACCTGGAATGACGACATCTTCACCTTTTTCATTAATAGTTAAAGCTTCACCTGACCATTTAGTTGGAATACCACCCATATTATAATGAACAGTTGGTAAAATTGGAATTGGTTCTTTTGTAACATCAACACCAGCGAAAATTCTAGCAGTTTCAGAAATACCTGGTAATCTTTCTTGTAAAACAGAAGCTGGTAAATGAGATAATTGTAAATACATATGATCTTTATGTGGACCAACACCTCTACCTGCATTAATTTCCATTGTAATAGCTCTTGAAACAACATCTCTACAAGCTAAATCTTTTGCATGAGGAGCATATCTTTCCATAAATCTTTCACCTTCAGAATTAATTAAATAACCACCTTCACCTCTAGCACCTTCAGTAATTAAACAACCTGAACCGTAAATACCTGAAGGATGAAATTGAATAAATTCCATATCTTCTAATGGATAACCAGCTCTTGAAACCATTGCAGAACCATCACCGGTACAAGTGTGAGCTGAAGTACAAGAGAAATAAGCTCTACCAGAACCACCAGTTGCAATAATAGTTTTATGAGCCTTAAATCTATGAAGAGTACCATCTTCTTGGTTATAAGCAATACAACCAACAACTTCATCATTATGTTTCAATAAATCTAAAGCAAAGAATTCAATAAAATAATGAGTATCATATCTTAAAGATTGACCATATAAAGTATGTAATAAAGCATGACCAGTTCTATCTGCAACAGCACAAGTTCTATAAGCTTGACCACCTTTACCGTAATCTTTAGTTTGACCACCAAAAGCTCTTTGATAAATCTTACCTTCTTTAGTTCTTGAAAAAGGTAAACCGTAATGTTCTAATTCAATAATTGAAGGTGGAGCTTCTCTAGTCATATAATGAATTGCATCTTGATCACCTAACCAATCGGAACCTTTAACGGTATCATACATATGCCAATGCCAGTCATCAGCATGCATGTTACCTAAAGCGGCATTAATACCACCTTGAGCTGCAACAGTATGAGATCTTGTTGGGAATAATTTTGAAATACAAGCAACTTTAAAACCTTCTTTAACTAAACCGAAAGCAGCTCTTAAACCTGCACCTCCAGCACCAACAACGACACAATCATATTCATGATCAATAACGTGGTAATCTTTTGCCATTGAAGAAGCAGCATCTTTACCATTTAAATTATTGAATCTGTTTATAACTTGTTTGTTAGAACTAGTGTTTGAGAAAAATCTCTTTGAAGAGACTGATTTTATACTTCTTTGAAAGGAAAGCATGGTTATAGGAGAAGTGGTGTGAAAAAAAGAAGCGGAAAGATTAAGAGAATAAGATGAAAGGGCTTTGGACCAAAAGACAAACAGAAAGTACTAAAAAAAGAGACACCATTCAGCAGTGTTTTCCCGACAAATCCAGCATCGAGCGGATGTCGAGTGTCGTTCAGAGAACCCCAGACTATAGCCCCGGCTGGCTCGCCCGGCTAGCGTGCGTTTCTTCCCGGGGCGCTGGCTGGCTGGTAATGCGACTCGGAGAAGGCGCGTGCAATTTTCGCGCTCTCCGCACAACGCTCGACAAATCGCAGCACGCGCATAATAAGCAGCGCCGAACGTCCCGAGCGAGCCAAAGCCCTCCGGATGTCAGCATCGTCGCTTCCGAAAGGCTCGTTGCGTCGATAGTCCGGCCGGCTGCGCACGTGACTCCATGAATAAAAAGGCGTTGCGAGGCTTATAAGTAAGTGTATTATGTAATATTATAGTATACTATACTATGCTATACTATGCATTTATTTTCTTTGCTCAAACACACGCTGGTCTAGATTCACTACCACTACCGTCACGTTGTCCCCAGTCCCTTGTTTCATAGCGTACTCACACAAGATCTCACTTGCCCGCTTGCTATTCGTTACCCCATCAATCAATTCCACCGCACGTTGGTCCTCACAAACATCCCATAATCCGTCACATGCAATAATCAACTGTTTGTCCTCTGCTGTAATCTCCGTCATCGTCGTGTATGGTGTTCCTAACACAAACTCTTTCAAATAAACATCTCCAAGTGATCTGCTCACGGCTAAAACCCCATTAACTCTTCCTCCTAATACTAATCCTCCACTATTATGAATTCTTTTAATTTCATTCCTATCACTACCTTTATGTTCATAACTCAATCTTAAACTCTTTCCTCCTCCTCGGTTCAATACAATTCGACTGTCTCCAACATTCGCAGTGTACAGAATTCTCTTGTTTTTTTTACTAGGTATGAAATCAAATAGTTGATCTTTCTCAACACTTTCTTTTTCATTTTCAGCCCCTTCCTTCTTTTCCTCTCCTTTCCCTTCTTCACCTTCTTCCACTTCTTCCACTTCCTCTTCCCATCTTAACACTGCAACTGCAGCAGTACTACCACTAGAACCAACGCCTTTCATCTTGGCAATCTCTTCATCTGCCTTCAAAAAACAACTATTTAAATTCTCTCTTAAATCTCCAAATGAATCATTCATTATACTCTCATATAATAAATTATGTAAATTACTACCTGCCCATCTGGCTGTTTGTTTTCCTGCATGTCCATCAAAAACTGCAAAATATCCCCAATCAAGTCGCTCACAAAAATTTGCAACATAAGTATGAACATCTTCCATAGTTCTTCGATATTTAGAATTTTTATTTTCACTAACTCCAACACTAAATGATAAACCTTTGCATGGATCAATCAAATCCTTATTTCCTCCATCTCCTTTATCTTCTTTTTCATCATCAATAACAAGTCCTGATTCTTCATATTTAAAATCTCCAATCTTTATTTCTTTATCTTTTTCCTTTTCCTTATCCTTGTCTTCTCCCTTACTGTTCTTTCTCGATAAATCCACTGAATGTCTCTTTAAAAATCTAATCATCACTGTGGTTTTGACTATAAATCATATGCCCATCCACTATTTATTTCAGTGCCTTTTACAATAAAAAAAATCCACGTACACGACACACAACTTATTCTCCCTCGTGGATTCATATTATGGACACCGTTGCATATTTCAAATCGCGACAGACCCTCTTTCCTCTCTACTTTATTTTTCACAATAAACGGCTTTATAAGCTTAGAAGTATACGGTTCTTATTTATATAAAAACAATATATACACTACATATACAATCCTTCAAGATTTTCTTCAATCTTGTTCCTCAGTACTCTTTCTTTAGCTTGTTTGAAATCTTCTGCAATAACTTGCATTCTTCTTTCTCTTAATGCTAATAAACCTGCTTCAGTACAGATAGCTTTAATATCAGCTCCACTTAAATCATCCTTGGAATTGACAATATCGTCCAAATTAACATCTGATGCAATATTCATCTTAGATGTATGAATTTGTAAAATCTTCTTCTTGGTTGATGGATCCGGATTCTCAAATAAAATCTTACGATCAATTCTACCTGGTCTAATTAATGCTGGATCTAAACTTTCAATCTTATTGGTTGCCATAATAACTTTAACATCTCCTCTATCATCAAACCCATCTAATTGATTTAATAACTCCAACATAGTTCTTTGAACTTCTCTTTCACCTCCTGATGTCGATTCATAACGTTTAGTACCAATTGCATCAATTTCATCAATGAAAACAATAGATGGTGCATTCTCTGATGCAACTTTAAATAATTGTCTACATAATCTTGGACCATCACCTAAATATTTTTGAATTAGTTCAGATCCAACAATTCTTAAAAATGTTGCACTTGTTTGATTTGCAACTGCTTTTGCTAATAAAGTCTTACCTGTACCTGGTGCACCGTATAAAATAACACCTTTTGGTGGTTTTATACCCATTTCTTCATATAATTCTGGATGTGTTAATGGTAACTCAACTGCTTCTTTAATTTCTTGGATTTGACTTTCTAATCCTCCAATATCAGAATATGATTCAGTTGGGGATTTATCTACCTTCATAACATTAATCATTGGATCTGCTTCATCTTGTAAGGCACCAATTATACTAACTGTTTTATGATGTAACAAAACTTGGCATCCCGGTTCAAGTAAGGATTTATCAACAAACGATAAAATTGAAACATAGTATTCTGGTCCACTAGATGATGAAACAATAGCATGATCATCATCTATTATTTCTTCTAATGTTCCAATCGACATTGGAGATCCTCTAACATCATCAATCTTTTCTCTTTCTTCAACTTGTCTTTGATCAGTTGGTTGTAATAATTCTTGATTTGTAACAAATTCCTCTTCTAATAATAAATGATCCTTGATTCTTTCCAATCTCAATAGCTTTAATTTACATCTGGTGTTTGGCAACACATTTGGTAATTTGGCATTTTTATCAGACACATTCTTTCTCTTCTTTCTACCAAATGTTCTTGTTTGTGCAGGTGGTTCATACTTTGGTTTTTCCTTCTTCCTATCCCCACCTTTCTTCTTATTTTGTCCTGGAATAGATGCGTCTTGACCCATCGTTGTCTACGTTTAGTATACTGTCGTTGATCTTCCAAATTTACAAAAAAATAAAAAAAAACACCGTGTTTGCCACCCAATCCTCATCTCAGTTTTCATCTGCACTTTTCATGAAATCGCCCTCGTCTGTCCCCTGTCTCAGTTTCAAAGTCACCCACCCATGGGCATTATTTTTACGTTCATCGGGATTTTCAAGTTTTATTAGTAATTTCTTTTTTGCTAGTTTGAAAATAAGTTAGCCAATACTCGTTTAACTGACCATGTCACAACTACAAAGCTCAAGAGAGACATATGTACAACTTTCAAAGCCATATTTTACATTAAATGAAATAGAATTTATAGAAAGGAATAATGCAGATTTATATCAGAACATACGAAATTTTAAATCCAAATCTAAAGAAACCCTTCAAATATTAATTAATTTAGCAATTAAATTGAATTTACCTATAAGAGTATTACAAAATTCAAGTTACTTTTATCAAAAGTTTTACCTTTTAAATAATAATTATAAGAAATACTCAAATTTGCATTTTGAAGTTGGATTGGCAGTTTTATTCATATCTTTAAAACTAAATGATTATATTAAAAAAATTACAGTGGTTATAGCTGAAGCTTTCAGTTTGAAGGGCATACATTTATCAAGCTCAGATATTGAAGAAAATAAAAAAATAATTATAAGTTTAGAACGTAAAATTTTAGAGTTTCAAAGTTTTGATTTTAGAAATTTTTTAATTGAAGATTTTTTAATTAAATATTTAAAGTATTTTAACAACATAACTTTGAATAAGCCATTTTCCTATCTATGTTGGTGTTCATTAAGTGACCTTTATTTAACCTCGTTGGTTTTACAATATCCAGCTCATTATAATGCCATAATAGCAATCAAGTGCTCCAATCTAATATTTAATGAATTAATCAAAGAGAATAAAACTTCTGATCCAATTGACATGGATTGCAAACCATTGATTTCACACATTAAAGATGATTCTTTTATATTATCAGGATGCAATCAATTATTAGAATATTATATCGATAATTTAAATATAACCTTTATTAAAAATTGTTTACATGAATTGAATTTTAAAATTGACGATAAAAAATTCATAGATTTACTGATAAATATTAAAATTGATATTAATAGTAATTCAAGTACAAATACAAATAATTCAAATATTAGATCAATCGAAAATGATATATTTTTTAAGACAAGAGACACCGAAATAGCTAAAAGTGGGTCGATTAGATTTTTATATAATAAGCAAAAATTTATTGATGAAGTAAAATTATACAAATAAGGCTTATATACTATCGAGCTTGAATTCTCTATACCTTTGACGTCTCATTGGATCAAGGTTTTCTAGTTTAATTAAAATATTATTAAACTCTTGTTCACTTTGCCGTGTGTTTTCAACTGAATATAATTGTTTAAATAAATAAACAATTGAAATCAAACACCATTTATTTTCAATTTTATTGTCTTCAAATTCAACTTCATTTAATTCTTTAATATTATCTATTAATTTGTTTATCATTTTGATCAATTCAACTTTATTGTCTCTATCCTTTATAAAAAATTCACTTATTAACCATTTCATATAAAACCAAACTGATGAATCATCAGGATCTGTATAAATAGCTGTTTTTACCAAATCTAGTTCTTTCTTTAAAAATTCAACTTTATTTTTCCTATTAAATATGACTAAATACTCCATTATTGTTTTATTATCTTCTTTATTGGTTTCATTTAAAGCTGGTGATTTAATAAATAGATTTTCAATTAATTTGGTTCTATTATGCCATGCTGAATAGTTAGATATATCTCTATTAATCATTTTCGTTGTAAATTTGAATTCGTTAAAATCAATTAAGTCATTACGTTGTTTGATATTCTTGTCTTTTTTCATGCATTGAATAATGAATCTTCGATACGACCAAACATGATAATTTCTTGAATCAACTTGTAAAAAGGTTTCAATTAACTTCAATTCCATAACCCAATTACTTAAGTTATCTAGTTTCAAACACCAAATTCTATGATTCCAAATCCAATATGATTTTGGTGATCTTTTCAATTTCCTCAAAACGAAATTCAACTCATTAACTAAAATCTCGTGTTTTTTTTCGTAATCATCTTCTTTTAAATTTTTGAATAAATAATACATAATTAACTCTTTTCTATAATTCCACGCTGTATATAATTCATGGTTCCATTCCAATAATTCAGTGACTACGTTGAAATATTCTTCATTATAAATTTGCTGTTTATTTCCTTCTAAAACTTTTTTACACAATTTCTTATATGTTTCAACTTTAGGTTTTTCTAGATTCATTCGTGTCAACGCATCTTCTTTGGAAAGCTTGCTTGATTTCTCTTTTCCATGCTATAAGGTTAACATACGTTAGTATTCACGTCAATTATTGTGTCATTGTGGCAAAACTAGTTATACATACTAGACTTTCAAAGGAACTATTCTGACTATACCCTTTGACAAAAGACATTGTTGTGTTGTTTATGATATTAAGTGTACAAAGATTTTATAGCTGTACTGAAGGGGTAAAGACAGAGAAATTAATCTATGCTCATGCTGTTTTTCATCGCTAACGTCACGAGAAAAATCAAATGCCTACCGTGTATTTGATCAATCGGAGTTTGTGGACCTTATGATGCTGAACTACAAACGAGCTTTAGAAAACAGAATATGGAGGAGACATTAAGTAAAGAAACAGCAGGAACACTTCAAATTAAAGGTTCAAGCAGGGTTGTGTCGGATTATTTCGAAATTTGCATTCATAATATCTTATTTCAACGACACATTTATCCAAAGGAGGACTTCAAAGTGATTCGAAAATTTGGTTTAAATCTTGTGTATTCAAAAGATGAAAATGTTATTAACTATGTGAGTAAGATCATATCCCAGCTGCATAGATGGATTTTTAGTGAGAAGATCAATTGGTTGAGTATGTTAATAGTTTCCAAAGAAATTAACGAAATATCTGAAAAATGGATGTTTCACATTGAACCAGTCAATGATGAAGTAAATCCAACTCTCTCAGAAAACAACACTAAATCAATTATAGAAATACAAAAAGAAATCCAATCAATCATAAGACAAATTAGTTCATCTATTACTTTTTTGCCAGAATTTGAAGAACCTCAAACATTTAGAATATTGGTCCATACATTTGGCGATATAAAACCCACTAAAGATTGGAACGATGCGAAACCATTTAAAGAAATGAATGGTAATGGAGTGGAAAGTGTCAAATTTAATGATTTTGAAACCAATATTCACAATGTTTCTACATTTGTGACTTATAAAAATACGAATCAATGAAGAATTAAGATTAGCTAAGATTATAAAAAAGGTGTTAGATGTTAAAACGGGGGAAGTGTTATATTATTGCATTAGAATTAGACGGTTCTAGAACCAAAATATTTGGAAGTTCATTAGGAGGGTTCTTCCAATCGATATCCAATTTAATTCTTTTATTAGATTGATTTGCACCGATAAGAATTTTTTCAATATCCTTTTTTATAATTTTATGTTTCATATCAACAAGATCCTTTAATTTTAAAATGATTGTTTGACTGCTTTCTAGAGTACCATTTTCAAGTTTTTCATCGTTTTCAATAATTTTTTGAAGGTTTTCATAAACTGAAGGTAAATTAGTATAATCAATATCTTTAATAAATTTCATTCTCCAAAGTAATGACCAGTGAAGATTTGCATTAGAGGGAATATTTCTTAATTCGCCTAAATTTGGCCAATATAGAGGTCTCCATCTACCTTGTTGATTTTCGACCAGATAACCGATTGGAATTATTTCTAAAAACCACCAAAAGATTGTTGTAAATGCACTACAATCACCATGGCCTTTATTAGCTTCTAATTTTTGTAATTCGCTAAGTAGTTCACAATTATTTGTATATTTCGAAAAGTTGGGAAATAATGGGCTTTGAATGTTATTAATTAAGTGCTGCTCAATATCATCATTACTTTCATTTTCCAAATTATCATGGTAATTGAAACTACTTTTGTTTTGATTGTGATCGTCCCCTTTATTTAATTCTGGGGTACAATATGGACTTACATAGTGTGGATAATCATAGCTTTTAAATGATAAAACATCATGTTGAAAAGAAAGGCATGTTGTTAAAGGTGGAAACTTTAAATTAAATTCATTTAAAGAGTTTTCTTTAAATTGAACACCATATTCAAGAGCATAGGATAAAATCCATCTTAAAGATAAATTTGAGAGTTTACTTCCACCATCATCGTAAGGCCAGCTACCGCCAACATCAGAGTGATCACCTGGGAACCAGACTTCTAATAAATCACTCGAACATTTTTTTGAAAACTGAACAGAAATCTGATGAGATCTGGTAACTGCGTCTTCGTCGGGTAATTGGATATTAGAATTAAGTGAAGCCCTTTCTAAATCTGTTAAAAGATTAGAGTTTAGTGAATTACAGGATGAGTTGGTGTTCAAAAAATGGGGCAAATAGGTATGAGGCACAAATAAATTTTGTTTAAATTTTGATCTTCTTTCATGAATACTTACTGCATGTCTGATGTGTTTAACATTGGATGAATTAGAGGTAAAAGGAAATAATTTATCGAAGAAAATTCCACATGAATTGATTGAGTCAAATAAACCCAGAAATTCAACTGAAACATCATATCTACAGAAGGTTTGTTTAAACAATTTCAAAGAATAGCCACATTTTGTGGGATCTTTAATATCATTTGGCTGACCAATCATTTCCCAATTTTTATAAATTTCCCAGGCAGTTTTAACCATACCTTCTAAACCGTTGTCTAATAACCCAATTTTTTCAATCATTCCGGCTAGAATTCTAGCAACAAACGATCCTCTACTAAATCCGAACAAATAAATTTTATCTTTTGGTTTGTAAATCTTAATTAAGTAACGATAAGCTTGAATAACATGATAGTCAATTGAAAAGGCAATTGCAGAATCTATTTTTCGCTTTACAGAATTTTGAAAAGAAAATGGAGTTATGTTTTGGAAAGAGTTTTGAGATAAATCGATATCAATTCCGACACCAGCTGCATTAAGGTAAAAGAGTTTTTCCAAAAAAAAATTATATTAGAAAACAATAGCATTAGTAATTACTGCATAGCGTGTAAAGATTGTATTACCAATAACTAATTGGGCATAAAAGAAGTGTAATTTAATTGGAATTTATTGACGAAACTTACGCTGGTAAAAACAATGTTGATTAGGAGAATTTTTTTCTAGTATTTTGTACAATTCCATGATATTGGAAGGTGATCGTAAACCAAAATTACTGTCCGTGCCATCAAAACACAGAATAATGTTATTGGACATAAGGGTGTGTGTAAATGACATCAGAAGCTGCCACAATTGCAAAATATTTCTTTTCTGAGCCCCACAATAAGAAGGATAGAGAAGAGGAAGGGCAATAAAAAGATTAGAAAAAGTCAGTAGAGGGGTTAAAGGGAGGCTCAGATCTTACGATGCGTGTTCTTTTTTTGTTCGTGCCTCGTGCCTATATTAAAGCTTCAATTCACAAAACATTTTATTGCTTTTCACTTTCTTTTACTGCAATTCAAAAATGACTGTTGCAATTGAACTAATTTCCTTTTGTAAAAAACAGTTGTAATATGTAACGATAGAAATTTTTCTCAAAATTCTGCTCTATTCTATTCATTCTTATTGCCTTCTTTTTTCAATACTACACATCCCACTGAGATAGCAATGACCAATCTTACAAGTTCATTAAAAAAAATGCTTGATATTCAATCATTACTGATATTGGTTCTTACATGGTATGTTTTTTGCCACGTAAAGTTTTACACAGTTGTTGTTGTTTTCATAGGATTTCTTTGACTGATAAATATTACAATCTAAGTATAGTTTAATAATCCTATGAAAATAATATTTTTTTCCGTTTTTTTATCTTTCGGGTGTATTTTCTCGGATATTTGTTAGTTTTCATTGCAATTGATGCTAGGTAAATAGCGATGGTGTCTTTATCTTTTTTCTTTTAAAGGCTTATGTTTTAGTTACTGTTATTCAATCATTGTAGTTTTGTTGTTGTGTGTGATTTAACCGGTATGCACAAAGCTTATGCCGTTTTTTCTCTAATTATGATTGCAAATGGAGCAGCCAGACAGTCATCCGTATCCGCATCAAAGCGTTTCAGGCAATCGACATGACGGTTGTATACGGAAAATGATCTTTCAAAAAAAAAACGATTTATTTTGGATACTTTCCATTTTTATCTTGTTACGTTCAATTCACGTTCATATCTAAAATTTGCACCTTTTCTTTTTTTTTTAACAAAAAACTTTGTCAATCAACTTACCTTGCTAAAAGATTCCTTTACGCCGATTGTGTAAACATATTAGAGTAATCTAGATCTTTATTGATTAATACTCATATCAAAACTTTTTTTTAGCACATAACAAACCCCTTATTAGAGCTTGCGTTTTCACATAACTTACAGAATACAGAAGTGAAAGTGTCATTATCTGTCACAATATCCCAAACATCTGATCACATCTATTGTAATTCTACCTTTATTAATTAGTCTTCTTATCAACACAGTCTCAAAAAAGTACTAACAGTAGTCGATAACATCAAACTCAACCCTTATGTTTATCTTTGCTTTAAGCCATAAGGTTTTTTTCTTATTTCCTAATTATTGTTAAAGCCTTGTTATCTTTAATTTATTATTTATATTTAATATTCAGCAGAGTTAATAGATAAGTCGATATTAAACTATACATCTATAAAATAAAGTAGAAGCAACTAATAAACAATAGTAGAATTATTAAAAGGAACGAAGATTCCACTTTTAATAATTCCCATTTCTTTATATTGGTTAGTGTAGAATAAACACTGTACCTTGATAACTCTATTAGGATCGTTATTTTGATAAGGGAATGCCGTAGCGGAATACTTCCTAATGCCGAAGATCCGATCTTATCATATTAACAATTATAAGCATATTCCACAAAGTCAAAGCGTATTACGTAAGCATTGGTTTAGGCAAACTACCATTTTTCAACCAATATTTTATAATTTTTAAACCCATTTCATCAGCCCCAATATTCTCTACAAATTACAATGTTTTTTTTCAATACTGCTTAAAATTTTATACTGTATCCTGTCGTTGTCACGTGAGGATGTTATTAAGTCAAAATCAGCGATTAAAATAAAACAACAACAGCTCGTATGGCCAAGTTGGTAAGGCGCTACACTAGTAATGTAGCGATCCTCAGTTCGACTCTGAGTGCGAGCATAATTTTTTATTATACTATTTTTTTTTTGTTTCATGAAAAATTTTTAGAAAAAAGATTCATTTTATCTTCATATCTTTGAAGGTGTCATTCTTTTTTTTTCATCTTTTCTTTCCCAACAATATTCTTAGAATTTCCAATGCCAAGAAAAAAGTCTTCAGCAAAAATAGCAAGAGAAGAAGAAGAAGTTAGGCTTGCAACGAAATTAGCTAATTCTTCAGACAATTCACTTCCAATTGACATCGAAGAGCTTAAAAAAGAGTTGAGAGAAAATGAAATTGCAGGCTTGGACGATGATTCTGACGATGAAGAAGAAGATGACTATGGTGAACTTTTAACCGAAGACGTCGAGAATGGATTGAATGAAGTTTTAAAAGCTATTAAATCAGGGGATCAAAGATTATTTGATTCAAACGTTACTTTTTTTAATAGCGGTGAAAGTGATGATGCAAATATAAAGGAAAAGGTTTCAAAGCCTATTTACTTAAAGGATTATCAACGTCAAGTATTACTTCAAGGTAAAGATGAAGAATTTAAGTCAGTTGATGGTGAAAAACCTTATGCACTTCAACAAAAAGAAGATAAAGAAAATTTAGTTAAAGAAATTCACAATGCTTTAGGTAATGATGACAGTGATGACGATGAAGATGACCATGATTTCTTAATTAAAAAGGAAAAGAAGACAGAAGTAGCTGATAAGTCAATTACTTCAATTTCTTTACCAGATCCTAAAAAAGAAGGAGGTGAAAAATTTTTAGAAGCATTTATGGAGAATCATGCATGGTTACCAAACAAAGGAGAAGAAGTTTCCATGGAAAATGAGGATGATGCAGCCTTTGACGAAGCAGCTGAAAAATTTGAGAATGCCTATAATTTTCGTTACGAAGATCCCAAATCTACAGAAATCATAAGTTATGCAAGATCTCAAGCTACAATGAGACGTGAAAAAATGAATAGTAGAAAGAGAGATAGATTAAAGAAGCAAGAAGAAAAATTTAAAGAAAAGGAGCAAATTAATGAAGAATTGAAAAAGAAGAAGCAAAAGAAAGTTAATTTAGTTGTTGATAGAATCAACGAAATTAAAGAAGCCGTTGGAGATCAAGTTAGTGATGAGAAAATTATGCAAGTTTTTGGTGATGCGTTAATGGATGAGGATTTTAATGATGAAGAATGGGATGCAAAAATGAGTAAAATTTTTGATGATGCGTATTATGAGAATGAAGATAATACAATAGTCAAACCAGAATGGGATGATGATTTAATGCACGATGATGAAAGCAACAAGGATGCTGGTGAAGATGTTGACGACGATCACGAAGAAGTTGAGATAGAGGAAGAAAAAGAAAAAGAAAAACTTGAGTCACATAAATCTAAAAAGAAAGAAGAAAAATTTAATAAAAAGCAAGAAAAAAATAAGATTAAGGATGTTGCAGAACGCTTAGTTGAATCTAAAACTCTTGATATTTTAGAAGAAGTTAAAGAAGAAGGCGGAAGAGAAGAAAACAAAAAACACACATTTAAATACAGAGAAGTGTCACCAGAAAGTTTTGGGTTAACTTACAATGAAATCTTCCAGGCTGATGATAAGGCATTAAATGATTTAATTGGTTTGAAGAAATTAGCACCATACAGACCACATGATAAAGCTGTGAAAGATAAAAGAAAAATTACAAAGAGCAAAAACATGAGGGAATGGAGAAAGAAAACATTTGGTTCTGAATCTGGTGTCTCAACGGATGTGGATTTAGATATTAAAATTCCATCAATTGTCTTTGATAATTTTTCATCTTCCAACCATAAAGAAGAACCAAAACGTAAACACAGAAAGACCAACTCGAAGGGAAGAAAATAACCCTTTCAATCTAGTTTTTATTTTATATAAAAGATAAACAAATGTAATATGTTAGTAAATAATTCATTTGCTAGTTCAAAATCACTAATGGTTGAAAATTGTTCTATGTAATATTTATTCGCTGAGATTCACGTCAAAAGGTGTCCGTATGTTTTTTTTCTTCATTACGAAACGCCATCAATCTCTTGATTTTTCCTCATGCACATTCAGAGTAACAACAATGGCTAGTTCAATTGATGAAGATGGAACAGATAATTTAGAGGAATTAGATGATATTGACGATAATGAAGAAGATCCATTATTTGGGAAGTTTGAAAATAATAAAGATCTAATGCTTTTATTATCACCTAAAAAAAATAAGAAAAAGAAAAGTATCGATACCACCAATAAATTTTTAGCTAGGAAGAGAAAAGGTGATGATAGTGATATTTTAGAGGGATCTTTTCAACCAAGAAAAAAAGTTGATATTCTTACACAATTGCAAGCATACATAAAATGTCCGTTAGAAAAAGAACTTGGGTTTTCTATCAATAAAAATTTAAGTAATAAATCTAGTGAAATTATAGGGTCTAAGGGCTTTAAAAATCTTATAAATGAAGTGAAAATGGAACGACAAATTAAAGAAATTTTGAGCAAGGAGGATGAACGTGAAAAGAATGAAGAAAAAGTAAACGGAGAAATTAACCAATGGGTCACTGATAATGTTGATTGCAAATTTATGGAGAAAGAAGTCAATGGGATTAGCTTACATTCAAGATGGATCTTTCAACTTAAGAAGCATTTGAAGAAAATAGTTACAGAAAATAATGATAAGTTTGAGTTAAGTGTGATAAATGATAAAGTCCTTGAGTATCCGCAGTATGGAGTCTTCAAATGTTTCACAAATCAAGGAGTCCTTCATTTAGTTAAAGATATTTCATATATTTTTCACGATTTCAGCATAGAAAACTTAGTTGAATCTATAGATATTCAATATGTCGAAAACTTTCCCACGAACTTTCATCAACTCCAAGAAAATTCTTTTGAATATGTCGATTTAAAAGATATTTTAGTTGGACTAGGATTTGATTCTAGTCTTATTTTTAATGCCAATAAGAAAATAGGTAAAAAATTTGATAATAAAAACAAACTCCCAACTCTTGGATGTGGATTACAGGTTTTAAAATTCGTTAAAATCTTAGATATTAATGTTTCTGTAATAAAAAAATTTCCAATAGAAAACTTATTGATCGCTTTGATTTTAATGAGCTTGGATTATAATGTCAAAAAAGATATTCAAAGATTCAATTATAATTTAGACAAGTATACAGGAAAAGATATTGCAATTATAAAAATTAGTGAGTTTAAAAACGAAATTAGTAAGATAAATTCAATTTTGAGCGAATTATTTAATAATTGCACACAAGAGTTATGGTTTAGTTTCATTAATAGTGTCCAAGTATCTAATAAAGTTGAAAGTCTAATTTTTAAAAGCAAATTGATTTTAAAATTTTTAAACAATAATGATACAAATGATAATCTTAAAATTGATGAAGAATTTGAGTCAATAAATGATGTCGAACATATTTTTATAATACTTACAAACTATTTAGAAAACATGGGAAAGACTTATTTTGCAATTGCCAATGAGGCATTATCAAAAATAGTTTATATGAAAATAGCATTAATTAAAGATATGCTCATTATTAATGATGAAGTTATCAGAACTTGGAAACATCAGCTAGAGCATAATTACAAATATGAAAAACTACTTAAATCTATTCACAAGATAAAAAATCATTATTTTAAAGAATATCAAAAAAGTTTAAACTCTATTATACCAAAATGTAAAAGGATATTGGATTTTATATATCATGAGATATCAGGAATCGAAGTTGGAGATTTTTTTGTTGGCCAATAAATATTTTTAAAACAATTCAGGACAAACTGTTTCTAAATCTAAGATCGACCGTATTATGTGAATATTCAGGGCAGGGTAAGTATTTAAGTCCCTTGGTAAATCTGAGTCTAGTTCAACGTAATGAACGATTTTACCCCAATCGTATTTGCGTGCAGCTTTAACGTTAAGTTCTGAGTCATCGACAAAATATACATTTTTTTTATTGATTGCCCCAGATTCATTAAAGGCAAGTTCAAAAGATTTTTCCATTGGTTTACAAATTAGGGGGAAATTTGCATAATCGCAATAGGTTAAACCATCGAACAAATCACCCAGACCTAATAAATAAATAACTCTTAAAGCATGATTTTTATAAGCGTTTGTAAATAACCATAATCGTTCAACTTTTCCAGATTTTTTCATATCTATTAACAATTTTCTCAAACTTAAATTTGCTTCTAAAATTTTGTCTAAGGGTAAAGCATCATCAACAACTTTGTTATATTCAAGTGCATCAACTTTATGTAATCTTACTAAACCTTCGATTGCCAAGCCGTATTGTTTATAATAAGACATGTGTAAATTATGAGCATCATTATCATTTAAATGTAGATGTTTTTTAAAATATCTATGAATATAAATTTGCATTAAATCATGAATTCTAGTTGATCTACGATATAAACAGTTATCTATATCAAAAAAAAAAATTTTACCATTTGGAGATAATGGTGGTGGTTTATTAATTAAGTGATCTGGATAAGTTAAAGAGACTGGAGGTAGGTGATTTTGCAAATATATTTGTTCTTTTATTTCTGTTTCAGATAAGCTCAATTGAGTTTGAGAAAGCGAGTTAGAAGAGTGACTATTCAAAATCAGGATTTCCCGTTCCTTTAAATCATCATCATCGAACTGATTAAGATCTTCAGTCGCAACCGAAGCCACGGAAGCAACAGACGCTACAGAGATGTCATGGCACAGCGGAACAGACATCTGAAACGTAATAAGGTGACAACAAAGGGGACACACCAAAAGAAATATGTTACAAAAACAAAAGAAAATAGGAAAAAGCATATTTACTTATTAACAGGCCGAGACATCCACATGTCTTAATTCATGTTGCCTTTCCTCACCGTAATTGCGACACAGCTGCAGTCGTGCCACGACGTAATAGTTCTTGCAACTATTGTTTGTTGAAAGATTACTCGTTTTGGAATAACGCGTTCCCGCCACGCGGACGCTGTTTATCTATTGAATTTTGATCTAGGAATCGATTGTATTATCTCTGGTAGCTTCGATTTCCGTTTTCATAACAAGGCCGTCTTTCTTTTCATCGGTTTCTTTTTATACTTCTTTTTTACGCTTATATTCTTGCATCACAACCAACTAAAACTGGATACATGTTCCTTAGCACACACATAACATTATGAAGTTGCTTCTTTTTTCGATAATTTTACAATTGCTTCCGTTGGTGTTTCTAATTTTAGCTTCAGTCACTGCCCCAACTTTTACAACTATTTACCTAGCACAGGATACGAATGGAACTATATTTGGTATATTTGGATATTGTACAACAGATTCCAGTTGTACCAGTCCCTCAATCCATACAAATTATAAAGAAGTCTTATCTTCTTCTATCATATCTTCTGATGCTTTACAAAGTTTATCTCCGTTTCTTATCGTCACACCATTGGCAGCAGCTTTAACTTTCATGTCTTTATTATTCAACATATTTGCGTTATCTCTTTATTCTCACCTTAAATTTTCAAAACTTTATTGGTTCTTTTCAATTATTGTGTCAATCTTGGCATTTTTATCATCTGCATTTGTTTGTATTGCTACGTTTTTAATATTCTATCCTTACGTTGAATGGATTGCTTGGTGTTTGATTCCTTCTGCTGTTATTAATTTTGCAAATGTTATACTAATTGCTATTTCTTTTAAATTATTGCCAACTTCAGATGAAATCTTATCTGATGATGATGAAAATGATTTGCCGAGCACCAATAATGATTTTCAAAATGAAGAAAAGTTAAATTCAACTGATTTTAATCATAGATATACTTTGGATTTACCTGATAACATTCCTCAAATAAATATGACAAAATCAACATTCTTGTCCCATTCAAGAAATTCTTCAAATTCTTCCTTGTCATCTAAGGATAAAGAGAAGAATGATTCTTTGTTAATAACAGAAAAGGTTGATACTCAAAATTCCTCTTCGGACCCTTCTTTAAAAATTCCAAATATTACTTATTCTAGTAACGAAAATAGTGCTAGTTTACTTAATAACGATGAGTTTGAATATGATGATCGACTATCTGATAATGTAAATACTTCTGCAAATAGTTCATTTTCAAATTTCACAAGTATTTCTCAAAGACCAATCAATCCAAATTACTATGCCGGCGCTTCAACAAGACCCAAAATTCTATTAAATGCAAATAACAGTAATAATATAGTTAACAACGATCAGTATGCATATCAACAACAACAGAGGCGATATGATCAATATCAAAATCAAAAGTCTGCCATACCGATCCAAAATAAAAGTTCTCACATCAGAAACACAAAACCTTACATGAGAATGGGACAAAGTTCTAATAATATGGGAAAACAACTTTATCAACCAACTCAAACCTATCAGAATTTTAATAATTATAACAATAATCAATATAGTAGACAAAATTATTTGAATCCCAACCTAAACCCATATGAAAATCAACAGTTCAAGCAATTTAATCCATATGCACCACAACTATCTAATCAAAGATCTAACAATAATTTTGTTCCTATGAAATATAGAAATCGTAATAATATCGCAGATATGCCCCCTTCGGCATTAGGCAATGATTCTGGTCCATATTCAAGTTTTAGATAATTATGAGATGTGTTTATTACGAGCTCCACTAATTTTTTACCGTATTATCCTTTGCTTTATTTTCTGTTTTTGCCGTTATCTTATTTATTACTTTTTAAATATATATATATGTATTTTTTCTTTTTTGCTTTTAGTGTTATTTATATTCTTATGTATTTCTTTTTTGCTTTTTCGTATTATTTTTTACAACATTCTCACAACATTTTCCAGGTTCTACATCGCAATTAGAAATATGTATCTTTGTTGGTTTATAATAAAGTAAGTATGAAAGCATTAAATATACTACCCAGTTTTTTATTAAAGAAGAATTGCCCCAGTTGGAAGTGTTTCTGTTGGAAGTAAGGGTGTTGGTTCATCCTTTTTAATCTCTGTTTGTGGTTCTCCAACAACTGTTGTTTTAGGTTCTAAGTTTTTATCATTATTATTTTCATTGTTAGTATGATTTCCTTCGTGCACATAATGATCTACTCTCTTAGGCTTGACCATTAATAGCATCAACAGTAAAAATATCAGTAGCACCAAAAATATTACAATTTTGCATTTTCTTGTTTGTTTTTGATAGCTTTCAGCTTTACTTAACTGCTTATGTGCATCTTCAACGTTTTCAACGGTACGATCTAAGTTATATACAATATTATCCAATATAGTTCCTTGATCAATAACAATATTTTCCAACTCTTTAAATATTATACTGATTTCAACAACATTTTGAGATATTTTATAAATTTCTCTTTCTCTTTCTAATAAATATTGTTGATCATCAAGTAAGTCATTTTTGTTCATCTGAATCTGTAACTGAGATTGCTTACTTTCAAGCATTGCATTCATGGAATAACTTTCCACATCAGTGGAGATATCATTAGTAGAATTATTACCACTGATTTCATCCTTTTTTAAATATCTAATATATTTTCCTTGCATTTCACGAAATTCTCCACTGAGTTCTTGTGATGTAATTGCAAACTTCTTTTTCAAATTACTCACTAATATCCTAGAACCTTTTGTGCCTCTATTTTCGACATCCTTGAAGTTATTATCACCGCTTTCTTTATCAAGTAAAATTTCATCAAATTTCTGTAACTCATTGATAACCTTATAAATCATTCTCAATTCATCCGTAATTCGATTAGACAAATCATTAACCACATTCATTTCACCTTGAACTAAATCATCATCAAATTGAGGTAATAAAACCTCTTTATATTTTTTGCTTAATTGTCTCATGTTCTCTTTAATTCGTTGTGTTAGAGCATTACCTTTGTTTTCAATAGACTGTATAATATTGGCATAATCATCACTTTTTTCATCGGGTAAATCGTATAAACTAGTTAATTCAATGCCTTCTTCCTCCTCTTCATTTCCACTGCGTAATAACCCTTCTTCTTCTTGTCTGAGATGTTTAAATCTCGCGTTGTTGCTTAAGTGTATTGTTTTGTTAGTTGAATGATGTGGAAATGTTTTCCTATATGCTAAGTATAAATTAGTCCTATCTCTAAACATTGCGGCAAAGATGGTTTAAGTAATAATTAATACCCGCCAATGCAATTGTATTTACTAATTGCTTTCCCCGCCTTCCGTCAGGTATGCGATCGATTCTACACATTCTTCAAAATTATACCTTGATTCCAAAACTCTGATTGTATTTCTTGATTAAGAAGGAAGTCGCGAACCACATTTCGAGAATGTTTTCCAGGCTTTCTTCATGACATTCCCTCATTTGTACAAATCAGAGGTGTTCCAAGAAAGTCTTTTTAAAATTCTGTACATTAATAATTATACAATATTTTATGTTGAATTTGTAGTCCCTTGATAATAAACGCCTGGTGCCATCAAAATATAGCGTTCCATAGCTTCTCTAAACCGATTTTTATATTGTTTTGGTGTGATAACAGTTGGTTCCTTACCAACACCCGCATTTCCAACTAAACCTTTTTCTTTAACCCAACTTTCTAATTTTTTATCCCACGTAAATGTACGAATACAATCAATAATACCAACAACCAACTCATCTTTGGCATGATCTATTCCAACAACCAGGGAATAATCCATAACATTCATTTTTTCCAAAAACAAAGTATCATTCCACAATGATGCTCTTAGTAATTTTTTGTCGTTTTCTTTAACGAATAGGGGTGATTCATAAATGTATTCAACCATATTTTCATCTAACAAGACTTCGTTTTCCTTACCAGTTTGCTCAACATGCCTATTTCGCATTGAACCTTTTAAATCAAAAATTCTATCGATCTTTCTGTCATAAAATAAATTTTCCATGATTAAAATATCCATGGTATACGATTTAGAATTCGGCAACGTGTTTTTTACTTGAATTTGATAGAATCCAAAAATTTTAACTAAAACACTCGGCAAATCATGAAATAAAACATGTGCAAAATATTCAAAATAGCTTGGCGCAAAATGAACAAATGCTTCTAATTCTGCTTTACTTAATTCCTTAATAATAAATCTTTGATCTAAAGTTTTCAAGAATGCCGATCCACTTTTACCACCAGTTGAGTCCCATTTAACACATCTAGCCAAACTTTCAATGTAATTAGAACTAATCCCACATTTTCGGCGCAAGGCATCAAATTGCTGAGTAAAAAAAATCTTACACAAAATAGTTGAATATCCTTCTTCAAATTGATATTTCAAATGAAAACCTTTTTTTAACATAGTATTTTCTAAACCATGTTCTCTTTCAATCATCTTTTGTTGATGCGCAAAATCTTTATCATCATTCAATTCATTCTCAGACTTCTTACCGTCAAGATCAGGTAAACTATTTTGCTTTTCTTTACTACTCGTATTTTCAGTTCCATCGCCACCAATTTCTTTACTTTCTTCGGCATCTGTTTCCAGTTGAATTGTATTTGTTAAATTACTATTTTTTAACTTCAACTCATAATCACTTGTGCTTAAACAAAATGCAATAATTGAACTTGGTTCATCTTCTCTAACAATAACATCAGAATCAACAAAAATGTGTTCAGAGGCGCTTAATGGATATGATAATGGTTCCCAAAGAGTAGCAGAACGATCTGCCCAAAAATGCGTAAGTGATTTCAATAATGAAACTTTCTCTGGTTGAACATCTTTTTCAACATCTTTTTCCTTATCCCTTTCTTGTGAGACTAGTTGATTCTTAGATTGTAACTTTTCTGAATTTGTTGAACCAACATCAGCATTCACACTTTTTGAAACCTCAGAATTAACTGCATCACTTGCACTTTTATAAATTTCAATTTTGGGTTTCATGCTACTAACTTGAGGAGTATACTTGTTGTAGTCATCTATTTTTTGCTTCTCTAACTCTCTTTGATTAAAATATTCTTGGGTATCAAAAAACTTTGTAAGCTGTTTAACCTTTCCCTCATCTAAAAGACCGTTAGCAGTCTTGTTTGGTGCTATCCAGAACAAGTCATCACTTTGCTTATTATTCAACTCATGGATCCTATTTAAAATCAGCTGACTCCTATGTTTTTTAGGACTTGTAGTTGATAATTTGGATAAATTTTTATCAAAAGATAAATTGGTATTATCATAATTAATATCATTTTTATCAGCAAAAAACTCAGAAGCATTACTTTTTATTGCATTTTCATTATCTTTGATATCCTCCTTTTCTTCAACTTTATCATATTTAAGATGATCTACTTTGCCGTCATCTTCACCATCCTCTCCTTCTTTACTGGCTAAACTTTTGAATAAATTATCTAACTGAAATGCGGTAATTTTTTTTACATCCTTTTCACTTGGTAAGAATATTTTAGCAAATGATTGGAATTCAAAATTCCAATAGCTTGACAGTTCCTGCACTTCTCTAACAATAATGTTTAATTTCAAATGAGCATTAATTTGGGAATTTTTGTACATGGTAGCCAATAGTAAGTCAATTTCTTGTCTTTGTACCTCTAGCTTTTCTTTTAATTCAGCTAGCTTACTATTACCCTGCTCGATCTCTTCAGGTTCTAAATTCGTACCATCCAATTTAATTCTAACCAACCTATTATATACAGAATCAAAAAAATTGTTACTCTTCTTTTTGATATCATTAAAATGGTCCAACTTAATTTTGAAATCATAAACTGGATTCCAAAAAAGTTCAAATTTAGGTATTATCAGTTTTAAATGATCAATTTTATTATATTCTAAATGAATTTTAAAGTTTTTGTAACTAAAATAATGAATATAATCCTTAAAAAAATCAAATTCTGAATTTTTCAAATGACATTGGCAATTACTATTGTTATTTAATATTTTGAAATCAAATGAATTATTGAACCAAAAAATCAATTCTAAAAATTTCCCAAATGAATATTTATATGATGTATCATTTAATGGCAAGACAGGAGTTGCATTTAAGCATGTTTTACAAACACTCCAATTCATTATATTATTTGATAATATATTCAGGTTGTTAGATTCAATGAAAATATCAATTTTCCCGTTATCATGAACATATGATTTATAATGATCTTTCAAAGGCAGTTGACAATTTTGATTACAAATATTATTCGCATTGGAACACATATTTTCTATGAATTGGCCTAGACTAAAATCATTCTCCCAATAAAAATCAATCAATTGAATTTCTGGACCAATGCATGGTGTAGAATTTTTTTTTGAAATCATACTAAATAAAATGACAATATTTTGATTATAATTTGGATCAAAAAATGTTAACTCTCTACTTTTCCAGAATTGATCCCACTTTTTCAAATCAAATATATTTTCAACCTTCCAGTAATTTTCTTTATATTCTTTAATAGCAGTAACTAGTTTAATCAAATCGCCTTCATCAAATATATCAAGGTTATCTAGATTGAATATGTGTCTAGATTCAAATTTATTTTCTGTCGTTTCTGAAATGAAAGAATCAAAGGTATGCTGATTTTCTTCAATTTTCAATTTTGTTGCTTCTAATTGTTTTAAAATCAGTGGCTTATCAAATTTAACCCAGGGAGACGTACTAACTAATCTTGTATTTAACAAATTAACAAAATCTTTATAAGACTTAAAGTTATATGAATATAGAGGTGTAAGAGGTTCTGGCGCAGCAAATTTGATCTCACTATTATCATCAACCTTTAAACATTGATCTCTTAATAAACTCGATTCTAATTTAATATTTGCAAAGGTATAAATCATAATCATTAAACAACCTTTAATTTTTGTTAATAGGTCATCACTTGAACCTCTTAAAATAATCGTTAACCCAATTTTATTAGGACAACCATCAAATTTTAAATAGCTTTTAACAATATTTTTAAAATTAAAGCAAAGAACTTTAAAAATCGCACAAGTGCCTAACCTTGGTTTCATCGCCAAGATATCGATTGAAGTAATAATGGTAGAATCTGTAAATTTGGATAACTTAATTAGATTGTTTAATTTACAACCAGGAACAACCGATATTCCAAGCTCTGCAAATAATTTTAATGCTAAACCATTTATGGAGTTAGATGATATAATAATGGTTGGCTGTAAATTTAATATTCTATCAACTAATTTTTTTATATATTGATCTTGCTGAGCAATAATTGATTCTAAACTTTGAAAATGATGCCTATTGTTAATATCTTGATCATATTCAATCGGAAATGTAATGAGCATTATTTTAGGATTAATTATAGTGGATGGCATAGTTTTGATTGGCAACTTTTTTGAAAATACAATACCTTCCACTGTTGTTGTTCTTTCCAAGTTTGAACCTAAAATTTTTTTAATTTTAATATAGTTAGAAAAGTTGTAATTCGAATCAATTAAACTATAGTCATTATGGCCAATATTTTTCAGCTCAATATCAATATTGTTTATTTTTTTCAGTGATTTGATTAGTACACTAGACCATTCTTCATAATTTTCAATTTTTTTATCTACTAATAGTTCATTTAATAAACAAGTGGCATACGCTTCACCCAATTTTTGAAAATCATCTGAAAATTGTATATCAGAATTAGTATTATCAAAATTATTATTATTATTCCCTTTTTGGTTTAAATTATTATTAGTACCACTACCATAAGATCTGGATGCTTTCCTATTTTTGTATCGATTGCTAAAAATTCGTCTTCTTGATGCCTTAGTATGATTCATTAACGAATTCAGTCCTGTATTAGAGTTGGACTTAAATGAATTAACCTTTGTTAAAAAATGTGGTGTATTATTCGTAATGCCAGTAATTTGTGAATTCTTACTACTCTTCGATTCTGAAGATTTCGGCCAATTGAATTGATGGTTGTTCATAAAAGAAATCATTTCATTTTCATCCTCTGATGAATCATTAGGATCGTGCTTATGAGTATCTTGACTGTTGCTATTATTTGAGATATGATTTGCTGATGCTAAATTTGATTTAGGGCTATCAATTTCAACCGCTTCACCCGCCCTAGTTGTAGGTATCGTCATCATAGGTGGTGGTGAAGGTGATGCGAATGTATCTCTTGAAAACAGTTGTTTTCGAAACTCATTATTGCCGCTGAAATCTTTTTGTAGAATGTCATTTTCAATTTTATTGTTATGGCTATCACCGTGTGCTTCCTCCTCCTCATCTTCTTCTTCATCACTTGAAAATGGATCGTCTTCATACCTATCTGCCAAATTATTACATAGTAGGCAAACCCTCATTTTTCCATTATGATTAAACTTTGCGCCATCAATGAATGTAGTACAATTGGAACAAAATATTTTGCCACAAATCCTGCAATGATGTTTTCTTAAAAATGTTGTAAATTTTTTATCACAAGATCTACATTTAATAGCAGATGCGTCATCCAACCAATAATCTCGTCCTATTCCTGTATTTTCCCTATTTGAAGATGCTAATGCTTTATTTAAATTCGAAGATAAGTCCAAAATTGTGTCCTTCTGTTTTGAGTGTTTAAATTTATTTTTAGTTTTCTGACTGTTTCCAATGCTATTACTACTATTATTAAGTAAAGCAAATTTGGTTAAATTATCTTTTAACAAAGGACGAGATTTTATTTTATTTTCTGGTTTAGATGTATGTAGTAAATTAGCAATTAAGTTTTCTGCACTGCTACTGTTCTGTGAATTGGTATCATTATCATCTATAGTTGAAGTAGAGTTTGAAGGAGTAGTCGATGGATAAGATTTTAAGTTGACTAAATGTGTTGTAGATGAAAACCTTGAATTGCCAAATAGATGTGACATTACTTATGTAAATAATTGAAAACCTCTTTAAAAGTTTTTTATGACAAAGTGAATGAACAAAAGATACTAATGGCGGCACATGCTAGGTAAATATCAAGCATGCGGCAAAACCTTAGGATCGAGCTGCTTAAAAATCGACGCGTCGATTATATACAATTAATGTTATTAGAGTACAATACAGTGTATAAATGTTTACAGACTGGTAGATAACAAAGTTTATGCCTGGACATTTAGTCTTCAAACTTAATTTTCGAGTTTTGTTTGGTTTCTGGTGTTTCGGTGATGTTTTTAACAGGAGCAGAAGCTGGAACAGTTTCGTCCTCGAAGAGTGGAGGTAGGCCTCTCAAACTTCTTTGTAAACGGTTTAACTGGGATAAAACGGTTGGATTTATTCCACCATAGCTAGAACTGCCAATGTTAATTTCTGGAGAGGTAGATTGTAATGTGTTTGAAGGATGGTTAATAAATTCGTCAATATTAGATAGGACAGTGTCGTCTTGCAAAAACGTTTGTGATTGTATGACTTTGAAAAGAGTAGGTTGGATAGTATCGTCTTTTATTGCTCTGAATCTTTGCGGCTGTTTAGACATAGTGTTGCGTATATGTGTTGAAAGTTCTGCGTGAAGGACTCTAGGAACAAAGAATTAAAGAGTAGAACCAAGATTATAAGTGAATAAAAAAAAGTTCATGAAAAAATTTATTAAAAAAATGCGAAAAATAACAAAAAGGATTAAGTGATATTGTTCGAGACTAGTAAGATAGAAGTTATGTGGTGTTAAATTTAATACACGAATCTATAAACAGGAATTATATTGCTTTCCATTTTATACAATGTTTATGTGAAAATAAATATCAAAATGCATCATTAATGGGAGCTTAGTTTCTAATTGAAAAGATCAATTTAGTGAGTTAAGAACCAACGTCCTTTTTCAAACCTTCTCTTAACTACTTGTCTTCCTGTACGGGATTTCATTCTTGCAAGAAATCCTAATCTTCTTTTTCTCTTTAAGGTGTTAGGTTGATATGTGTTACCTCTGTTACCACCCCTTGATCCGAATCTTTGTTGCAGAAAAAGTCCCGACAGTGCTAACATACCTGGGGCAGACAACGCAACACTGGGAGTGGCAAGCGCTCTCAAGGCTGAAAATGATGACTTGGTTATTGCAAACATATTGTGTTAGTTTTTACTGTTCTGTCCGAGTGTCACTGCTTGTGTTTAGTAAACACGATCTCTGTAGCACACTTTCCTACAGAACACACTCCCACTGAACTTGCTGTTCATCGACACCATCCATTGCGCGCATCTTCCCGTCCATGCACTTTCTCCTGGGCTCTCTCTGGAATGTACGTACACTTGTTAAATGTAAGTCTTCTTTCACACTACAAGAGTAGATTTAGTCTTTTGAACGAAAAACACAATGTCCCTGCTTGTATCGTTGTCGTTCTACTCCACACTGATGGCAATTCTGACATTTATTGCAGGATTGCCATCTTTTTGGATCTTATCAAAATCTCGTATGGCTCTACCTGTCATGATACAACTGACTTCGGGATTACTTCTGTCGACTTGTATTAATATTGTTTTACCTGAAACCATTACTCACCTATCTGAAAACAATTTGCATTCTCCTTCTTTTGGTCCTCAAATATTGCTGGGATTCATTGCTTTATATTTCCTTGATGTCTTCTCTTCTTCGTTCTCCAAATATTTTCAACCTAATATTGATGATGAAATTGTCAGTCTAAATACAGAATATCAAGAAGATGTAAATACTATAAGTATACATACAGTGAAATATTTTTTATTTTCTGTTGTATCAAGCTCAACAACTTTAGGCTTACTTTTACATTGTTTAACAGATGGTATCATCTTAACAACTGCTTTATTATCTGAAAATTCACATTCTGATACACAAGATTCAACTTCAGGTTCAAATTTATTCTTGATAATTTTAGCAATTTTTTTACATAAATTGCCAGCATCTTTTTCTTTGACTTCTGTTTTATTAGATCAAAAACTTCAAAATAAAATAGTTGTATTTCATTTATTCTTATTTGCTATTTCTACTCCGATTGGCGCTTGGTTAACTTTTATCGTCTCAAAATTATTTGATCTAACGGATAATGAAAATTCAACATCCTTCATAATGTTATTTAGTACAGGCGCATTTTTGTATGTTAGTTTCCATACTTTCATTTCATGTCACAAACATGATAACGCATCCAACAAATCGGAAAACTTTTTTAATTCAAACTGGACTTTCTTAGTCACTGTTGTTGGTATGATGATACCGATGTTATTTTCCTTTTTTCATGATCAGTAGCTCTCTTTTTTATTTCACGATATTTAGGTTTATTTTTATGAATTAATATGATAAATTACACGTGTTTTATATAAATCTATTTTTAATGCACAAATTATTCTCTACGTATACGTTTTCTCATTAACCATTGATCTTTCTTATTTGAAATATCATGAGTACTTGAATTACTAGTTCTTTTTTCAACCTTTAATATTTTGACATGAATTCCCCCCTCAACTTCTTTTTCTGTTTTCCCATTTAATTCTCTTAATTTTTTCAACCTCTCTTCTCTCTTTTTTCTCTTATTAACTTTGAGTAATTTTTGATCTTCTTCTGCATCATTGAAAACAATTTTCTTATTATTACTGTTAGGTTTATCTCCTTCTGTAAATTCAATATTTTCAAGTAATTCTTCCGGAAGTTCATCGGGTATTTCTTCTTGTATATTGTTAAAATTCTTACGTTGCTTCTCTAGTTGTTTGATTTCCCTTTCTAATCTAGAAATCCTTCTTCTTTCTTCAATTTCTTTGTGCTTTGCTTTTGCTTCATCTCTTTTTTGTTTAATTAGTGTTTCTTGTTTCTTTTGTTCTTGAAGCATCTGTTTTTTTGTAAGAGACACAAGCTCTTCTTCTGGAGCATCATCAGTATCAGTATCATCTTCACCTTGAACAGGAATTTGTTCCTTCTTCGTAATTATGACGGATTTCTCGATATTGTCATCGTCGAAAGTTTTATGTGATCTTGTTCTAGCCATGATTTGTTTTATTTCCCAACTATTACTTCAAGTTAACAGACTAAATACAACTAAAATAGTTAGCAAATTATGTTACTTATGTAGTGATACACTCTTATGTTATACAAATGCACCAAAACAACAATCCCGATGAAGAAGAGTAAAAAAATTTGTTTTTTAATCCTCATGATTTTTGTCTTTTTTTCCAGAGTTGAAAATTCTCAAAGCTGAAGTTTGTCAACAAAAGCTCAATTTCTCCGTACAAGTTTTTTTTTTGGATCATTGGTAACAACTTATGATACCTGCCCAGCAAAAGATTTTATCCCAGATAATAACTAATTGAGCGGTATTACCTGTAAGATATAGCACAATTGTTACAATAATCAATAATACCAAACTGGCAGCTACTAACCAGATTTGCATAGGTGTTAAAGTTAAGAATAAAAAAGAAAAATATCCATAATTTACATTTCTTTCGGATTCTTCAGGATAATAAACGCTCCCATAATAGTTATTGTTGTTTTCAAGGTCAACATTAGAACCATTCTCACTCTGATGACCTAATAAAGCTGATTCAGTATGATCAGATGAGGGAACAACAGCGTTCAAACCTGAAGTATCAGTGATTAGTATATTATAATTTATACTTGAAACAGCATTGTGATCATTATTAGGTCGTTTAAAAGATTCTAAAATTGAATTTTTCTTTGCAAGGGGGTTCACAGTTCCACTTTTTCGTTTACTGTTAACGTTATGAGCCTTGCTCATATTATCTGTTTCTTGGATAAACAAATATAGGTATCTACTATTTTATTATAAAAACAAATACGTAGAAAGATGGAAGGGAAGGGAAATTAAAAAAGAATACACAATGGGCAAATCATGGGATTTCTGAAATGGCGCAAATTAAAGTTTACACTGAACTATATCCTCCATCTACAATGATGTCGGTTCCTGTGGTAAAACTACTTGCATCACTTGCGAGATACACATACGCTCCTGTCATTTCCTTTGGTGATGCCATTCTGCCCAAAGGGGTTAATTTACACCATTTTTCCGTTAACTGTGGATCCATGATTTTAGTTAATTTTGTCTTGACATAGCCAGGTGAGACACTGTTCACTCTAATTTTTCCATCTCCAATTGATGACCATTCTATCGCTAATGATTTAGCCAGTTGTTTAATTCCTGCTTTAGCAACATTATAAGGTGTTTGTAATTGGGGTACATTTATTACATGTCCTGACATTGAAGCAGTGAGTATTAAAGAACCATATCCTTGTTTTTCAAATATTTTACCAATAAATGCACAACAATAATAAACGGAAGATAAATCAAGCTTAATAAATGTTTCCCAATTTTCAACTAAATCAGTATGAGATTTAAAATCATTAACTCCACCTCTAGGCCAACCAATTCCTGCATTGGCAACTAAAACATCAATTTTACTATATTTGCCGATAATTTTATCAAACATAACTTCAATTTCTTCAACGTTAGATAAATTACATTTATGAGAATCCACAACGACATTGAATTCTTTCTGTGTATCTATCACTAATTGATCAACTGGTGTCGAATTATAAACGACGATAACAGTACCACCCATAGATGCAAATGCTTTGACAACTTCTAGTCCAATTCCTGATGAACCTCCTGTAACAACACATACTTTATTTTTCAAAGAAAATAATTCACTAGAAGACGAGGTGATTTCTGATGTATTTCTTTGTTTAAACATTATTTGATATTTTGAATTGATTTATTATACACTCGTAGAGAAACAAACGACAAAAATACAAAATTGACCCTTCTAGTACAAGAAGAAATACGATACTTTAAATACTTCCTCAACCTCACAAATGTTTTTGGGGATAGGATACTAAAGCAGAAAAATGTAACCAATGATAATTAATGATCAATCAGGCTAGAAAAGCCGCTCCCACTACTCGTTTGCGGATGTGTGCATACATTAGCACTGTCGGACTAAAGAATAGACCACAGAAAACAGGAAATAAAAAATAAGGAAAGAATAAAAATGACATAATGAGTGCGTAACTCTTGCGCAAAAAGACCTTTCCCCGCACTAGACCGTGTTTTTTTCAGAAAGCACGTGACCTTATCAGTGCACTTTTTTCCATTAAATGTATCTGAATTTCCTGTAATTGAGAAGAACGCAAATAGCTGAAGCATCATTTTACTACTTTCACTGGCCAAAGATATAAAACGCTGTTTAGTAAGTTTCACATTGTTTAATCGTCAATGGAAATCTTTGATTCGTTATTAGCAAGGAATCAGTGTGCAGCTACACTTTAAACCGGCCACTCTTCAAATATTTATTGTGCCAAAAAAAGTTCATGCCACAAATATTATTCTCACTTGAAAATCCTACTATGACCATCACAGCTGGCTTCCAGGCTAGCCCTTCATGCATAACTCTTTACAAGAAATCTACTTATACTTGATTATTTTTGGTAGATATAATTCTAGTGAGAAAATAGACTAGACCATCCTAATAAAGTTTTAGTCAATATTTTTTAGACTAAAAACTCTCAATAGACCCTTAGTAGGGATTAATAACAAAAAATAATTTTTTACTATCGTCTTGCAAAATGAAAGATATTGACCTTTCTTTTAATTTCACCTTAACATCATCACTGGAAGAGAAAAAGAAAAGATTCATCTTCAAACTCTTCTGATGCTAATAATAAACCATAACCTTTCTTTATTAACTTTTGAAGATATTTTCCATTGAATTTTACAATAATGAAACCTAAATTTTTTGAGCTTAATAATAGAAAATTTTATAATGAGTAATATGAACAACAATTTTTTGTTGAAAGAAAATAAGATTAAATATATTAATCACAACACTACTGGTGCTGCCATGTAAAACTGCAAAAATGGAGTGTAGTATTTATAAGCCGAGTTTAGATAAAAGAAAAAATAACAATAACATTGTTAAGACTAAAGTAGTAGAACCTATATAGAATGTACCATAAATCACCTCGATAAGCAAATAAAACAATTACTTTGTTTCCAACTCGCTTATTGTCGTTGCCTACATACTCTAACGTGTTCTAACACATTAACGGATAAAGATCCTGTGTGAAAATTTCATTAACGGAACATTTAATAAAGTCGAATAATAAAAAAAAACCATGCTTATCACCAATGCATACTCAGTTGAAAAATTACCTATATCAACTTTTATTTGTACGGCTCTTTTATAAGCAATTCTTGCAATTTCAGTAGTGAAGTGTTTATTAATCAACCAGCATGTCACTGGCTTGGCCTGACATAATAATGGCATAAAAATGTTTTTGTAAAGTGCCTGTTCTCAATAGACGGAGGAGGATTAAGAATTTAACAGTGATTGACCTATTTCCTTAAGCTGGTTGTGTTATCGTGATACTGTTAATACTATTACAGTTGTCAAAGATTTGATTAATGGTCTTGTAACAACTATAATTAATATATGTATTTGTCATTTTATATAATCATCAATATATATAAATGATAAAAATAGTTAACATTTATTTATATATTGATAGAATGAAATAAGCTGAAAAAAATGAACATTTATTCAAGTATGTTGAAATTCTTGATCTAATGACTAAGCCAAGAAAAAATTAATTTTTCATAAAAAATTTGCTTGATTCATTGAAAATTGATCAGATGGGGTACAATCTGGATTATCAATTCCTGGAAGTGAAAGTTTTTGGGATAAGAGAATTAAAAGGTTAAAATTTTTCCTATTTTGATTATACCCATCAGTTAGTTGAGGTTGTCCCAATAGTTGTTCCAAAACAAGTGAAGCAATGCAATTAGATCTGGAAATAGCCTCAAACGCTTTTAAACACTCAAAAAGAAGGTGGAACGGACCACCCGAACAACAAAAATCACAAGGATTACAGTCATTTAACAAACTGACTTGAAGTTCAAATTTTTTCTTTGACGTAATGTTGATTATGTGGTTTAAATCGTTATTTAAGTGTTTTCTCCAGTTTTTCATTGGATATGTAGACTTTATTCTTTCAGTAGTTAATAATATAAAAATGGGTAGTAATCTGGTGAGTTTCTTAGAAATATGTTTGGATCATAACAATGCAGTTATTGTGGAAAATATAGAGGATCTGTAAAAGTTTAATGGTATGCTTGCAATAGGAGATATTATTAGAAAAAAGAGGTTTGAAAAGAGTAGTGTTCCTTAAGAATAATTGGATATCGACGATTATGTATATTATATGTTGTATACCATGCATTGATATAATGAAAAAAAATTCTTTGAGGATAATATCGAGATTATATTGAGAGATGAACATTATACAATTAATATATTTACACGAGAATCAGATTTTTTCCTCAAGTGGACTGTGGTGATTAGAGATAATCACTATCATCAATATATTTAATCCGGAAATAATTGCAGAAACTTTTGGGAGGTTCCTTGTTCCATGCCATTAGACCAAACGCGCATAGATATGAGATCTGTTCTTTGTTTATAAAAAGAAGAAAATCTACTCTTTTCCACATTTCAACATTCATGTTGTAAACTCTTTTATATTGTTTCTTTCTAAAACCTTGATGAATACTACAACTATGTTTACATAGATCATCTTGGGAAGTTCTCGCTTCCTTTAATCAAAGTCGCTAGGACGTTCCGTTTCAACAGGTTGAGCCTCCTCTTCATGTGTCCAATCAATATATGGTCCAAAATTTATAGGAACTTCCCATTCCTCGATGCACCAAAAAGAAAACCTAAAATGTGGTTGACTTAGGTAAGAACTTCGTAGAATGAAAATGGAAAAAGTCAATTTATTTTTTTTCAATAATGTTTAAAACTATATAATCTATATACGTAGTTACCTATGTTGAAGCCTTGTAACCCTTAATGTAGTATCCATATTTAATACTTAGTAAAGTTAATAGATAAATCGAAATTAAATTAAACAACTATAAAATATATTATAAACAACTATTACACTATATGAGAATTATTAGAAGTGGAACTTTCGTTCCTTTTAATAATTCCCATTTATTTACATTGGTTAGTGTGTAGATTAAACACTGTATCTTGATAGGTCTTTTAGGATCGTTATCTTGATAAACTCTTTCGGGATCGTTATCTTGATAAGAGAATGCCGTAGCGGAATACTTCCTAATGCCGCAGGCCCAATCTTTTCATATCAACAACCTAGCTGGTCGTCTTTTAGCAACAGTCACTAGTATATATGTCATTTTATATAATTGACAGTATTGAAACTGAACGAAAGAGGGGCAATAAATTATATTTCTTACGAGTTTCACTAACCTAGCATTTTCCATTCAAACGTTAGCCGTTCTAGTATAGTGGTCAGTACGCATCGTTGTGGCCGATGAGACCCAGGTTCGATTCCTGGGAGCGGCAACATTTTTTTATTTATAATTTTTTTATTAAAATTTCAGTTCTATTTTTGTTCTGTTCTTAATTCCCCAGATGTTACCCGCACCAGAGTTTGCGCTTTGCCTTTCCCAAAACGGGTGGGTTGTTCCACTCGCTATCTTCTCCGGGCACGGACTGAAAATTTTGTCTACAGCATGACCGTGGGTGAATGTTGTTCTAAGGCGAAGGGCTACTTATTTTCCTGGGTTCATTCTTTTTCTTTTGTTCTTCCCACCTTTCCTTGATAACAGTTTGATAGATAGTTTCCCTAACCACACCTTCGTTTGTTTGTTTACATACATAATACACAACTATGAGCTTTTTTAATGACTCAAGCGCATGTCAAGCATCTGGTAACCCGTTGAACAAAATAATAAAATCATCAGATAACAACGATCATTTGGCTAATTTCCAATCAGTACAAAACAATCAAGTACAGTCAAACGTTTACCAATATCAAAATATAGATCATGCTGTTCAACATGAATTTAATACTTTTTCAAATGCTAATCCATCCTTTGATTTAAATCACAATATTATGCCACAAAGTATTGAAGTTAATGGCTTACAACAGAATGTGCAAAATTTTCAGCCTCATTCTGAGCAAACTTGGGTTAATGATTTCAACATGCTTGCATTATCTGGATCTAAACAGCAACATCAACAAAACCCCGTTCATTTGGCACAGCAACGTTCCAGTATGACTCATATGAATGTCTCTGCATTTAGAAATCCTTCCGTTCCTATCTCTGTCAATGCCAACAAATTCGAATATTGCCAGAGTCTTTTACTTGAGCAAAACCAACTTCAAATGCAAAGTATCAGACATTTACAATCATCAGCGAATCTAAAAGAGTTGGATAATGAATTTGAATCCTTGTTCAATGAAGTTGAAAATGAGTTTACTACAGATTCCAATAATCAAAATCAACGACCTGACGAAGAAGAAGAAATTTCTAGTTCTCTAAGCGAAGAAGAAGATAAAATAAAGTTTGCGAAACTTGCACAAAACGTGTTTAATATTATGAATAATACCCCAAAACATGTTTCATCCACTACATCGAATAAGTTTAAACAAAGTGGTTTTATGCAATTAATGAACAAAATATCAAATCGTGAAATTGAAATTAGTAGTGATAAAAAAAAATTAGTGGATCAAGATGGTGTTGATATTCGTTCGAATTTATCTGATCCATTAGCCAACCTCGAAATTAATGAAAATTTAGAATCTCCATTTGATGCAGCTGTTAAGGTCGCCCAATCTGCATCTATTAACGTTAATGCAAATTCTTGGCAAAGTGAATTTGCTTAATTTATTTCAGTGTACTTTTTTCCATTTCTTGATTAGTTTTTATAATCTTTTGGTTTCTTTTATTTTTTATTATCAAAAAGTTTCAACAATTCTTATACATTTATTAATTAATTTTGCAAACGATTTCCGATTTCATTAAAAAAATCAATTAAACTAGAGTAATTTTTAAAAAGAAATGCGAGCTGTGTGGATCGAACACGCGGCCTCCAGATCTTCAGTCTGGCGCTCTCCCACTGAGCTAAGCCCGCCTTACTGTATTTGTAAGGGATTAAATTTACTATGGTCAAGTTAGGATGATCACGTGTTCTGATAATAGTTATGAACCATATGAGGATATGAATTTTATTTAAATAGAGTTGAGAATTATA
>JAKTWG010000073.1:0-46555 GCA_030560915.1 Pichia sp. NRRL Y-12824 | reverse complement strand
GTCATTGGCTACTTATTCTGTGTTCTACGTGAGAAAGAAGATAGAAAATGAGACTTGCAGACCCTACGTACACCCCCACCGCTATTTCTCTTCCCGCACCCCCATCTTTCCCAATACAGTAATACACCAGAGTTACACCGAGCTTGGTGTTTACACCACCAACCTCAAGCTTACCCCAATCCCGCGACACCTTACCCTCTCCTATATTACAATTAATATAGCTTCTCCCTGATTAAAGGAAGCGAGAACTTCCCAAGATGATCTATGTAGACATAGTTGTAGTATTCGTCAAGGTTATAAAAAGAAACACTATAAAAGAGTATACAACATGAATGTAGAAGTGTACAAGAGAAGAAATTCTCTTCTTTTTATACATAGAAAAGAGTCCATTTCTATTACGCGATTGGTCAGACATATGGACCATCTCTGTTCACAACAAATACTCATATCAATCTTTCTCTCAAATGCTATCTTCTATTACACAATAGAACTTTCATGAATCCTCGGATCTGTCCAAAAAAAAATAATTAGAGTAGAATTATTCTAGCAACATTCCAAAAAACAAACCAGATATACCCCTTTTTGATAATATTGATTACTGCAATAAGGTTCACATCCCACATGGAGTTCAAAAAGCTCTCCAAGTTACATAATCAGCTCCACATTATTTTCAATAAAAATTTTGAATTTCAAGTCGATTTGTTAAATAAATGTTTTTATTATCTTTGTGTTTTTGTAACAATGCAATAATTCAGGCCATATTATCCCCGCTATTTGTAAATATCAAAAATTTCAACTTTTGGGAAATATTAATTACTCTTGTGTACCATAAATAGAACATATAGAATCAACCAGTATCGATCACTACTAAATTTAAAATTTACCTGCTACCAGCATTAATTATGGATCCAAACAATAACCGAAATCATAACGAGAAAATGAACAATACTTCATACATGCGTATTGATGATTTATTAAAATGGGTGGAAACAACCATTACACATTACAATTGAGAACCGGAATGGTAGAAAGATTTTTCAGGTGCCTGTTAATACCATTCTGATAATGACAGCGAAAAACTCATCAGGAGTATGAAAGTCCTTGATGGTGATATCAATCCAAAAGGGTATGTTAATAAACCTTCAATGTCATTTTTCCTAAATTGCGTTGATGGGCATACCTGGAACTGAATGCTGAACGAAAGGATGCAATAATTTCTTTTGAAAAAAGTAGTTGAGATACAGGAGTCTTTACTGTCTGAGAAATATTATAAGTTCAAAGTTTCTTTACTCTGGTCGCAATATTTTGTAGGATGACTCTCCCGATAAAGTATTAAAATGTGCTCAAAAGAAGTTTAATAGATAGTGTGAACAAAATTTTAGTTTGAAGAGTATGCTGCGATGAGAACTCCATATTGAAACAGCATTCATCACTCCCAAAAGAGTTAATTATTACAAGAAACATGCAGTACTTGAGTATTTTGATGATGGCATACTTGTTACGAGGTAAACTCATACTCCACGTATGAATATACCTATTCTGTTTAAAGGTTAAGATAAATAAACAGTAGATGATAAGGTGGTGTGTTAGCGTTAGGGCCCAAAAAGACTCATGTTCCCATTAGTAGGGTTATAATTAGAATATTTGACTCCCATAGAGATATTATGTACCAGTAAAACTTAGAAATGTACTGCAAAGCAGAAAAACCAAGGCATTTGCACTGTGCGGGGTTTGAGGATAGATTGATTATAATTTCCTGATTAATGGGATAGTATATCCAGTGCTATTAATTGATAAACGTTTTAATAACAGGTTTTATTACTTATTGACCAGACAATCTATGCTTATTTATTGTCTATCAACTAGTTAGCATTAAAATTATGACATTAAATACCTCAAAAAGTCAAATATATCTCCGTAGGGATTCATTTGATGAGAATACACAGATTTCTGGCTTAACAATGATTAGGGAAAAAGCCAAGAAATAACGACGTGTAGAAACTTTCTAAATGAGATACCAGTACCAATTCTTTGCAATGTTTACATTGCAGGAACACAAATGTACTCCAAAAAGTTATAAAGGTCGTAATAAAGATCTGCCGCATTAGTTCATTTCCATTTATCCGCTTACAGAACTTTGTATCAACGCAGGGTTCACAATACTTTTCAAATAAAGGCCTTTTGATTAAAAACTGCTAATCTACTAAATAACGTTAGAGACAATGGAATTAATCGACTGTCAAAAATCTTTTACTAATCTTGGTAGCGGCACGAGGTTAAATCAACCAAATAGCGGATTCCAACGAAAGAACATTATACAGTTTCTGAAAGCAATATCCTATGATTTGTGAATTTTGTAAAACAGATGAAGAAGAGCCTAAGATCACCGCTTTATTATTTTTTGCTGATCGATCTTTGAAATAATATTGAAAAGAAAAATTGAACTCTTTCTTGGGTAGGTTTTACGGGTGGTTGATTATCACTATATCCCAAAAAATAACACTAATAGTATAGTTATGGAAAAGCTAATAAACTGGTTTTGATAAATTATCCTGGTCATCTAACCCCTCTTTTCTTTATCAGTAAGAGTACAAATCATTTCGGGAAAACTTAGCGGACAAAAAAAAAAGAAAGGCAGAAAATAACATAACTCTTTCAAAAGGCAAAGCTGCTATAGCAGAAAAAATGCAAAATTTTCTACACTTTAATTGGTTGATCTTATCAAATCATTATCTTAGGCAGAAAATTTTGGATAGAACGAGTAAATTTACAATCCAAGAAAAACGGCCATGCCAGTACTCTATTATTAATTAACGCAACCGTTATCGAATCTAAAAGTTAACCCATACTTTTCTGTTGTAGAATTGTAAAACTGAGATTTTCATTGTTAGATAAACAAGCTAATCTAAAGAATCTTGCATTTTATTGTTTTTTTTTCCAAAACTGTGGTTAAGTCGTTTCTTTTTTTTTTAAATGTACGTGAAATGCCGTTTACAAAATTTTAAATTAAATTTATCGGGAAAATTATTGGATCCAATTACTATGGACCTTTTTTCCAAACTTCTAAGAGTTCTCATAATTAGCTCATATTATAAAAAGAGGAGAATTTCCATTTTCCTTTTTTGGTTTAATGTAAGTAAGGTAGAACTTTATGATATTGTGCTCATCAAACAAAGCATACCTCGCATTCGTTTTAATGAAATTATTCCATTCACTTATTATCTTATCAACCATAGCTTCTTCACTTGCTGCTCCAGTTAGTTCGTACACACCATTACAATTTTTAGATGGTGTTTTACCAATTCCAAATAATTCTGCCAAATATGATTTAGGTGAAGTTCCACAAAATCTATTTGCAGAAATTACTCGTTTCTCCTCATTGGTTTCACTTGTTGATTGTGTTAAAAAAGGTACTGTTGATTCTGACAAGGAAGTTTTTCACGTTCTAACTGGTGGTGTTAGTGGTTACTTTCTGAAAGATAATACTAACAACGAACTTTGGGCTGTTTTCGGTGATAATCCAGCAATTGGTCTGTTACCAAATTTAATTGAATATGCTCCAAAGGTTGCTTTTGATGGTATCAACAAAGTTAATTTTAGCTGTCCAAACTGTATGGTTCAAGAAGGTCAAATGTTAGCAATGGATCTTGTTCTTGAAGACTTACCATTATTTATTAGAGAAGTTACGCTTAATCCTGAATATTCAATTTACATTGCTGGTAATGCATTTGGTGCAGGTGTTGCCGCTTTAACAGGTAATCAAGTTTCATTTGCTTCCCATGTTGTTAATATAGTTACTTTTGGTGGGGTTAAATTTGCTGATATTGCATTATCACATTATATGGACCAACATTATGGTAAAACAATTGACCAAGATCTTGCTACCAATTCAAACAATACTTACTTAAGAGTTACAACTGATCAAGATGCAACTCCTTTATTTCCAATCTCTTTAGAAAACTACGCACATTCTGGTAATAATATTCATATCGTCAAAAACGCAGAAAACATTGCAAAAATGGTTTTTAGAGGTCAATGGAGTCCAGAAATTGATGGCTTGATTATCGGTACATTAAGTGATACCGTGAAGTTCGGTTTAAAAACTATACTTGATTTATCAAAGATTGCTATCCCAAGTATGGGTATTTTCCTTGGAAATTTATTATGTCCAATTCATCAGTACTAAATAAAAAAACTGAACATCTCAGGTTTTGTATTGAAGTCACTAAATAATTGTTTTGTATTTTGCGTCGTTATTTAAAAAAATAAGTGTATATCTATATAGTTTTCTTCTTGATATTCAAATCTCATATAAAAATTTTACTGACTTGGACAGGTGTGTATGAAACTCAGGTATTCAAAAAAAAAAACCAAAACAGTCTCTCTTTTTAGTTTTATATTTAGTTTTTTTTTCATTCCAATAAAAAAGTTGCTGGAGTTAAAATATCATAGAAGTAGTTGAAAGTTAAAAAAAGAAAAGAACCCAGAATATTGTTTAAGAGAAGGTCTTTACAGAGGCATATAAACCTGGAGACTATCAAACTTGGCACGCACACCTTTATCTATTACCGACGACCCTAATCTACGAGAATTACTCTAAATATAATGTGTTTTGATTGTTTATCGATTATATCCTAAATACTTGTTTCCGTTGTATTATAAACACTAAATATGGCTCTATCTAAAATTATCATCTATAATTTTCAGCTAAAAGAACGAAGTAATGTAATAACCTGTTTTTTAATTAAAATAGTCATATTTCTTGTAATACTGTTTTGTTATTGTCATTTTTGTTTCATTAACCTGAATCTTTTATTTGTTTAATGGTATTTTATTAGCTAGATGTATTGCTATATTGTGGATTGCTAAAAATGGATTTAACTGATAACTACTGAAGCGGGAGTATATCAAATAGTCTTCAATTGGATAAAAATAAAATCACATGATATGAAATGAGAGTGCCTGCTATTTAGAAAAAAAAAGGTAAACTTTTGTAGCCTAACTTTTTCGTCACATAGATGTAAATAAAATCAACTTAAAAAAAAAAGTAAAAAGTTTCTAAAAAACGTAAACCTCTATACAAAGTCTTAAGACTAACCATTAAAAATCATCATTAATATAAAAACATCATAGAACTTCGATAATATCATAAATATCTGAAAATTCTTCGACAACATAATACATTTCTTTACCAGTGTACGTGCTCTTACCTATAATCTGTTTGTTTTTTTGAGCCTGCTCACTGTTTAAATAAACAACACAACCTTTTAACTTAAGACCTGAGTATGTTTTATTGAACAATTTGAGCAATCGAAAATATTCTAAAGATGTTGCTCTTTCACCTGTTATTATTAAAAACTTTTCATTACGATGTAGTTTATCTAAAATTAACATGTGTTTTAATATTTGAAGATTTTGAAAATCATTCAGTTTATTTCCAAGGATTGACTTATATTTAAGTACGTTAAATTGTTGAAGTGGATTTTTCATTTTACTGTTGAGAGTGTTTAGTAAATTCATATAGTCAAGAGACGGTATTAATGTCAATTCACTATCTTTAATAATGGTTATATCGTTCCTTTCATTCAAATCTGCAATATTTTTCAGTTTACTGAATATATTCTTATCATGCTTAACATTGGAAAATAAAGTACTAATAATTTTTCTGATCAAAAATGAATCTTTAACAAATGAATTTAACTTTTGATTACTCGTCTTCAAATGTTTAACAAATGGAGAGTATGTGTTTCGTATAAGTTCTCTAAGATTTCTTTCCAGTTGTAGTTTGCTCATTTTTTCTGTTCTACTTCTTGATAATTTACTAAATTCTTTTTCCCATGAACTATAAGCGGTTTCACATGAAACATCTAAATCAGGAATTAGTTTAGTTATTATATTATGGATGTTTTCAAACAGACTTAAATTTTTATACAGTAGTTTATCATGGATTAAAATATGGCATGGCCTTTGTTGAATAATTGGATTAACATTTAACCAATTTGTCGAAATCCAATCTTTAATAATATTATCAAAACTGCTTTTTGCTTGTAAAGAAGTTTTACTCAGATTGGATGTGGCAAATTCCGGAGCCCAATGTATTCCTTTATAATTATCTTCTTTATTTTCTAATCGACTTCTTTGAAGTAACATTGATTTAGGAACCTTTTCTGTACATTCTTTTTCTGATTTCAAGATAGGTGGATGTTCGTATATTCCTGTAACAGAGTCTTTTAAATGTGCTGGAGGTTTTATCATTGAATTATGTCTAGCTCCGAATCTTGATAGTTGTTCTCTGATTCCTATATGATGATTATGTTCCTTATTTGCTTTGCTTATTTTGTTTTTGACATTGTGTAATGCTGAATCATCAAGACTTGATAATTTCAACAGCCTTGGATTAAGAGTAGGTCTAACCATATTTAGGTTTATTGTTTTATAATTAAAGCTACAGTTAAAGTAGCGGGAAACGGATGAAGAAGACACAAACCCAAAGGTATAAAGTCTAATAGTCTCTACTCCAGTCAAATCAACTGAAAGCATACACAAAAGTGCTCGAAATCTGAGCTTCTCCGTTTTCGGCAAGTCTGAGTGATTTTTTTGAAATATGTACTATTTATTATTAGTAGAATGATTAGGTCTATAAAAAGTTATAGATTATATATTTATATATATGTAATGTATGACACCTATGATTAGGACATATCAACTATGCAAGTTGGTTGTCTGCTCTCTTAGATTCCTTTAATTTCAGTAATTGTTCAATAACAGCATCTAAAGCAACAGCTTCATTCTTACCTTGTAAGTCTTGGATATCTCTGTTTCTAATGTTAACAGATTTTTCATTAGCTTCTTGTTCACCAACAATGAAGATGAAATTGTACTTTTGAACTTGACCATTTCTAACTTTCTTTTGTAAAGTATTACCGGTGACATCGACATCAGCATAGAAACCAGCATCGTGTAATTTTTGTTGAACTTCTTCAGCATATTCAAAGTATTTAACACCGACTGGGACAACTAAAACTTGTCTTGGTGATAACCAGAATGGCCATTTACCAGCAAAATGTTCAGTCAAAATAGCAGTCATTCTTTCAACAGAACCTAAGATAGCTCTGTGAATCATAACTGGTCTAACGATAGAAGAAGAATCATCCTTTGCTTTAAATTCTAATTCAAATCTATCTGGTAATTGGAAATCTAATTGAATAGTTGCACATTGATGCCATCTTCTTAAAGCATCAGAAATCATAATATCAATCTTTGGACCATAGAAAGCACCATCACCTGGATTAACTTCCCATGCACCACCCCATTTGTTTAATGCATGTTCTAATTTAGCTTCTGCACCATTCCATGTTTCTATAGTACCAACATATTTTTCTGGTCTAGTAGATAATTCCATTTTAAATTCAAAACCAAAAATACCATAAACATGTTTTAAGAAATCAAAAATACCAGTAATTTCATCACCAATTTGTTCTTCAGTACAGAAAATATGAGCATCATCTTGTTGGAACCTTCTGACTCTAGTTAAACCAGATAAAGCACCAGAATACTCATTTCTGTGAATAACACCGAAATCGGCAACTCTCCAAGGTAATTCTCTGTAAGATCTTTCTCTTGATTTAAACATTAAACAATGACCTGGACAATTCATAGGTTTTAAACCAAAAGTTTCTTTTTCAACATCAAAGGTAAACATATTTTCTTTATAATTAGCCCAATGACCGGAAGTTTCCCATAACTTAGAATTAAACATGTTTGGAGTAATAACTTCTTGATAACCTCTAATTTGATATTGTTCTCTTAGCATTTTAACCAAAGTGTTATAAATTCTAGTACCATGTGGTAACCAGAAACAAGAACCTGGGGACATTTCATGGAAAAAAAATAAATCTTGTTCTCTACCCAATTTACGATGATCTCTAGATGCAGCTTCTTCTAAAAATTTCATGTAATCTTTCATTTGTTGTTTATCTGGGAAAGAAACACCGTAAACTCTTTGTAATGAATCGTTTTTAGCATCACCTAAAAAGTAAGAAGCAGAATTTTTCAGAACTTTAAAAGTCTTAACTCTACCAGTATGAGGAACATGAGGACCTCTACATAAATCAATTAATGAACCACATCTGTAAACAGTTGAAGAAGTACCATCTGGAATTTTACTTTTAATTAATTCCTGTTTATACTTGTTGTATCTAAACATTTCTAATAATTCTTCCTTCGTCATAACCAATCTTTCAAAAGATTGTTTATCCTTAATTGCCTTTTGACATGCTGTTTCAATGTTTTTAAAATCAGCTTGAGTAACAACAGTTTTACCTTCATCAATAGACATATCATAAAAGAAACCATCTTCAGTTGGTGGACCAAAACATAAATGAGCAGCAAAATGATTTTCACAACCTTCACCTAAAATATGAGCAGATGAATGCCAGAAAACTTGTTTACCTTCAGGATGTTCAAAATCCAAAAATTCTAAAGAACAATCTGTTTCTAATGGTCTTTCTAAATCCCATAAATCACCGTTAACCTTAGAAATGACTTGTCTATCAGTGAAAGATTTACCGATTTCTTTAGCGATGTCCATTGGAGAAGTTTCACATGAAATACCAGCTTTAATAGTACCATCCTTTAAAGTAACAATGATTGGTTTTCTTTCCTTAGCTGCAAATTCTGCATCTTGTCTAGCCTTAATTTGTTCAAAAATCTTGTTTCTGTGATCAATGAAATCTGGTTGTGGATCCAAGAAGACAGCCCTGGTAGATTCGCCTTCCTTTGCCTTCTTTTCCTTCTTTGGCTTCGCAGCTGGTTTTGCGGCAGGGTTTTCTTGTGCCTTGATCGAAAGGTCTTGGACCTTTTTCTGGACTTCTTCTGCAGACATGGCTCTAGGAAAGCGAGAAAGTTGATTGGCAGGAGTGACCGTGTTGTGTGCTTCTTCTGAACCCAGCAACCGCAGGGTGCCGTGTCTGGCCAACACCGGTGACTCGACGTGAACCGACCAAAACATGCCAGACATGAGCAAAACGGTGCGTGCGGGGACGGCGAGCGGAAAACCGGGTAAGTAGCGTGCAGCGGGTTCTGCGTGTGCTGAGCAGGATTTTTCAGAGCAGAGGTTGGGGCTGTTTTGGCTGGCAAAACGGCCAGAACAGCCAGAACAGCCAGAACAGCGGTTAGCAAGAGCATACCGCCGAAATGAATGTTGCCGTGGAGCCACGTGTGATCGAGGACGATGGCGGAGACGTGTTTGCAGACGTCTCTAGCGCCAGATCCATCAACGATGCCGACAAGTTGGAGAGATTGGAAAGAAACTTGCAAAAGGCCAAGGAAATGAACAATACCAGTAACGCCCCAAACGATGCAGCAGACAATTCTGCAGATAAAGATTCAAAGAAACTCAAACGACAGAGAAAAAAATCTGATAACGACACAAAAGAATCGGACGTTATCTATGCTCCAAGTATAGATGAAGTCACAACAGATAAAGACCATTTGGCAAATTTAAGAGGTGAAGGACGTTATTTTGGCGTTACTGATCCTGATGCAAATCAACCGGTTTGTTCAAATTGTCACAGAAGAGGTCATAAACGTTCGCAATGTAAAGTTGTCGTGTGTCATGCATGTGGTAAAGTTGATGATCATTATGAAACTCAATGTCCAAACTCTATGGTTTGTTCTAATTGTGGACAAAAAGGTCATTTTAGGAATAATTGTCCCTCAAAGAGAACCCAAACTTATTGTGTGGAATGTGATTCAAGAAATCATTCATCTGATCGATGTCCTTCAATTTGGAGAAGCTATGTTTTAAGACCTAAGAATGTAAATTCTAAAATTGCATACCCATCATCTACAATTTTTTGTTATAACTGTGCTGAAAAGGGTCATTATGGTGACGATTGTAAACAATTAAGAGTTTCTAAAACTCCCAATATTAACGGTTCTGCATTTAGTGGTGATAATTTACCAAAGGAATTAATTAATCAATATAAACTTACACAAGAAAGAGAAGCTAATAGAAATCATAACTTTGGTAATAATAATAGAAAAAGAACATATGATACTGCAAATAGTACTAATTATAATTATGCACCACCACCATACCCAAGATTTAACAGAAATAACAACTATAACAATAACAACAACAACAACAACAATTATAATCGTAATTATAACAATGATAACAATAGATTACCCACAGGTCCTAGTAAAGTTGGATACATTCCAATGAGAAGCAATAACGCCCAAAATCAAAGAAGAAACAACAGTAGTAATTATAATAATGGTAACAGAAATTACCAAAATAATTCTAATTCCAATTCTAAAACGTCGTATTTCAATAATAACAGAAACTTCAATCGAAATTCAAGATATTAAATAAAATCTTGCTAACATCAATGCATTTAAATTAATGAATGATCCTTTTCTAATGATTTGAAACACCGCTTCCCTTTTTTATAATTCTATAGATATCTGTAACTTAATGAACTCGTAATCACTGGTTTCACTTATACTTTATTCTGAGTTGTAGACTTTGAGTCATTATTCTTTTCACATTCCATGGCTTTTAAAGATTCGAGTCTGAGCTCGTTAAATGTCTTCATTCTCCCTGGAGTTTCTCCTTTAAGACCGTTAAACACCGGAGTCATTGCCATTACTAGCATCATGTCAACAGACATACCAGACACATTCATATTTTCTTGATTGGTAGGCTTCAAAAAGAAGAAACGTTCACTATTGTGTAAAAGAAAACATGAATTTTGAGAAAATAGAAAAATGCAAATCTCGAGCGAATTAGAAATTTCAATTAGTTAAAGATTAAATTAAACTGAAGAAGATACTATAAATAGTTATACAAGGTACATAAGGTTAGAACTTCTTCTTACCGTCGGTGAGTTTGCTAATGTTGTGGTGAATATCTGCAAACTCGTTAGTGAGTTCAACGTACAATTTAAATTCTTCTTGAAGAGTTTGTATTATCATTTCCAATCCACCTCTATTATCATCTTGTGGTAAAACATTGTTGTCTAAATCATTAACACAATTTTCAACTTCTTGAAGGATCAATTCATATTTACTAATATTATCTTTAAAATCTTCAATTTCATCAATAAAATATGAATTTAATACAGCTGTTATATTGATCGACGTTTCTTTATTCTGCTTTTGCTGATTTTGTTGTTGTTGTTGTTGTTGTTGAAGTTGTTGTGGAGACTCTGTTCGATTACCACTAACACCAATTATCACTTTTAGAGATCCTTGATCTTGTCCTTGATCAATACCTGAATTAGACATTGGATTGGTTAATTGAAGAAATACTTTAATTAATTTTTCAACCCAATCATTAAAACTTTCTAATGTTTTCCCCTTGAAACTTTCAACAAATTTTAAATCTGCTGTTAATGCTTGACTTGTAGATGCATAATTTTTCTCTAAATAGCTAATATCTCTTGGTACACTGACAATAAGCTCCTGATGTTCTGCTTCTTGATTTTTAAGATATTCTGCAATTGATACTTGTGTTTGAATGTACTCATCTAGTTGTTTTAATTCTTCTTGAACAAAAGCAGGTAAGTCGCATACTTTAGTCATTGCAGTTAATTGTGGGAGTTGTTGTTGTTGTTGTTGTTGTTGTTGTAGTAGTTGTGGTTGCTGTTGCTGTTGTTGTTGTTGACCAAATAAACTGGTTCCTGTGTTACCCCCAAACATACTTCCATTAGTAGCTGCAGGTTTTGCACCAAATGCAAATTGGCTTGATGCATTATTATTACCAAATAATGAAGTACCAGTAGTTGTATTTGCAGGTTTAGCACCAAACAGACCACCTCCAGTTGTACCAGTGGCACCAGTGGCACCAGCACCACCAAACAATCCACCTGTTGCAGGAGTATTTGTAGCATTTAATGGTTTATTGCCAAATAACCCACCAGATTGTGAAGTATTTGTAGCTGTATTGTTTGATGAACCAAATCCAAAACCACCAGTAGCGGCTGGATTTGCTGAAGTATTAGTTGAATTATTTCCAAAACCAAATCCTGTACCAGTGGTAGTTGTTGGTTTACTCGTACCAAATAAACCACCACCAGTTGAATTGGAAGCAGCATTATTGGTAGTATTCCCCCCAAAAGAAAACCCAGATGTACCTGTTGAACCAGGTGCTGAATTATTATTACCAAATAAACCACCACCCGTGGTCCCGGATGCGGCATTGTTGTTATTACCAAAACCAAAACCACCTGAAGTATTACCTGATCCTAATGGTTTAGCACCAAAAGCGGGGGTAGCGGCATTTGCATTATTGTTAGCTCCAAAGCCGAAACCTGTATTTGTATTTGTGTTTGCATTTGCATTTGCATTTGCGTTTGTATTCGTGTTTGATGCACCACCAAACGAAAAACCTGAGTTTGGCTTGTTCTGACCAAACCCAAAACCTGTGCCGGCAGACGACGCTCCTCCAAACATAACCGGGTATGTGCTGCGATGCTTTCCAAACGACCAACCGCCTGGCCCCAACACCACCTCCATTCCCGTTGTTCTTATTCATGTCACAAAAATGAAGAAAGAAAACACAAACGGCAAATCCACACCCGTGCACCTTCCCGCCCCTCTCGCTCTGTTGCACTTTCGACGTGCTGTTGATACACGGGCAGATTTCTGTGCTGACCTGTCTGCCGTTCCGGTTTGCCTCTGTGCTGTGTTCTTTTGCCTCCTCTGGCCCGGTATCGACTCACATATACACGTCTGACTAATCGCAACATGGGTATGCATTGTGCTATTGTTGGGAGAGTTGCAGAATCCGAGGAAAACCGATAATTAGTTTGTTCAATTGCCCTGGAAAAATGCCATCCATATTTCATATCGATGCTCAAAGAAGGTCATCCATGACTCAATTGTCTCAGTTTTCCTACCATTCCTAGACTTTGCCTTGTTTTCCTTATATTTATATTTTTTTAAAAAAAAACCAATTTACTAACTATTGTTTTTTGAATTATTACCATTGTTAATAATTCACTACTTTGATTATCGTTGTATAGGTATTCCAAAATTTTTCAGATTGATCTCTGAAAGATGGCCTTTAATTGCCCAACAAATTACAGTTGCAGAAGAAATTGAATATGATAACCTGTATTTAGATATGAACTCAATTTTACATAACTGTTCTCATTCAAACGATGGTGAAATTAGTCGTCTGACTGATGAACAAATATTTGGTGCTATCTTTGCTTATATTGATTATCTTTTTAATTTAATCAAACCTAAGAAAGTTTTTTATATGGCAATTGATGGTGTCGCACCAAGAGCTAAAATGAATCAACAAAGAGCAAGAAGATTTAGATCTGCCGTTGAAGCAGAAGAAATGTTGAAAAAGGCAATTGCATCAGGTGAACCAATTCCAAAAGATCCTGCATTTGATACAAATGCAATTACTCCAGGTACTGAATTTATGGCTAAAGTTACAGAAAATTTAAAATTTTATATTAATCAAAAAGTGTCTAATGATAAACAATGGCAAGATATTGAAATTATATTATCAGGTCATGAAGTACCTGGTGAAGGTGAACATAAAATTATGGAATATATTAGAGTTCAAAAAGCTCAACCACAATATAATCCTGATACAAGGCATTGTGTTTATGGTTTAGATGCAGATTTAATTGTCTTAGGTTTAGTTGCTCATGAACCTCATTTTTCACTTTTAAGAGAAGAAGTTACATTTGGTCGTAATAAGAAAACTTCAACTGATTTAACAAATCAAACATTCTTTTTACTACATATTAGTTTGGTTAGAGATTATTTAGAAGAAGAATTTATATCATTGAGTGATGATATTTCATTTGAATACGATTTTGAAAAAGTTTTGGATGATTTTGTTTTAATTTTATATGTTATTGGTAACGATTTCTTACCAAATTTACCAGATTTACATCTTAACAAAGGTGCATTCCCATTGTTATTACATACTTTTAAAGAAGCAATGAGACGTACTGATGGTTACTTAAATGAAAATGGTAAAATTAATTTAAAGAGACTGTCTATTTGGCTTGATATCTTATCTATTTTTGAATTAGAAAATTTTGAAGAAGGTGATATTGACGTTGAATGGTTTAATAAACAACTTGATAATGTTTCTAGAAGAGGTGAAAGGAAGAGAGAAAGACAAGGTAAAGAAATTTTATTAAAACAACAAAAGAAAATGGTAGGATTAATTGGTACTTGGCTTTTGAAAACTTATCATGAAAATTTTAACATTAAAGAATTTCAAATTGATGATACTAAAATACCTGAACTTGAATTATCGCATGAATTTTTTGAAAGTGATTTAAACATTGAGTTTATAAAAAAATTTGCTTATGAATTAGGTTTATTTATTGTTCATAATAATAGTACTAATAAATATACAGCTAAATTAGATATTGACGGAATTAATCCAGATGAAACATCTATGGAATTTAATGAAAGACTTGTGGATATCAAACAAACTATTAGAAAGTATCAATCAAGTATAATTATTGAAGATGAACAAACATTACATTCTGAAGAAGATTTATATAATGAAAAATTTGAAAATTGGAAAGATAAATATTATAAAGAAAAACTTCATTTTTCAATAAAAGATAAAGAAGAATTAGTGAAAATGACAGAAAATTATATTGAAGGTTTACAATGGGTTTTGAATTATTATTATACAGGTATTTGTTCTTGGCCATGGTATTATAAATATCATTATGCACCACGTATTTCTGACTTATCGAGTGGTTTGAATGTTAAATTAAATTTTGATATGGGTAAACCATTTACACCTTTTGAACAATTAATGAGCGTGTTACCAGAAAGATCTAAAGAATTAATTCCTATATCTTATAGACATTTAATGACAGATGAAGATTCTCCAATTAAAGATTTTTATCCAGCTGATTGTGATGTTGATAAGAATGGTAAAACAGCATCATGGGAAGCTGTTGTTTTATTGTCCTTTGTCGATGAAAAGAGATTAGAAGAGGCAATGGCCCCATTAAATGTAAGATTAACATTAGAAGAAAAAAAGAGAAATAGTTTTGGTCATAATTTGATTTATAACTATAACCCACAAGTTCGAACATTAATCAAATCCCCATTACCTTCTGCATTTCCAGATTTTGAATCTCATGCTAGTGAAACAGAATATGTTTTACCATCAATGGAAGGTAAACATTTTATCATTGGTTTATCCAAAAATGTTAAAACAGGTGTTCATATGATTGCTGGTTTCCCAACTTTGAAAACCATTCCTCATACATCTAAGTTACAAGCAGATCAAATTATTGTTTTTCAACAACCAACTAGATCTGAATCTATGATTTTAACCCTTGAAAATGAATTTGAGAATATTAATCCTGAACAATTTGCTCATCTTTATTGTAATAAAATTGTTTACGCAGATTGGCCCTATTTAAAGGAATTTAGTGTTGTTTATGTTACTGATTCATTAATGAAATATGAATCTTCCAAAATGAGTCTTGGTGCAAAGGTTATTTCAAGTCCATTAGAAAGTTTTGAAATTTCAGAATATGAGAAGAATATTGATGATATTAATTACTCTATGCACAAGAAAAAAGGTTTAAGATTTTCAACAACTGATATTTCTGAAGAAATCATTGCAGGTGATTCTAATTCAAATAAAAAGAAAAGAGATACAATTAAAGAACCAATTGATGGTTTAGTTTACGCGAAGAGAGTTATTGGTGTTACTCCAAACAGTAAGGGTAAATTAGTTAAAGTTTTATCTGACAAGATTGAATGTTTCCCAATTCAATTAATTATTCCAAATATTGAAAATACAGACTCAAGATTTGAAGAGAAAGAACCAATTCCAATTGAAGAAGAATATCCAAATGGTTCTCGTGTTATTTTCTTAGGTAAAACAGCTTATGGTACACCTGCAACTGTTCTTGGTACTGAAAAGAACACATTACAAATTCAATTCTCTAAACAAGAAACTCCTGAACCATTGTTTGGTCTTGAAGCTGCTAAGGTTGAACATGAAAGTTTAATTTATCATTCTTCATTTGAAACTGCAAAGATATTAAATATTAACAAATATCTTTTATCTAAAATTACTTCAACTTATATGATTTATGATACCAATGACAAAAAAATTAACGTTGGTTTAAGTTTGAAATTCGAAGGTAAGGGTATTAAAACTTTAGGTTATACTAAAAAATCTGGTAGATTTTGGGATTACAGTGATTTAGCTATCAATTTAATTAGGGATTATATGAATAAATTTTCTGATTTATTAGTAGTATTATTGAATTATAAGGGTAATAATATTCCAAAAGCCAATGAATTATTTAAAGGTAAGAATGAAGATGAAATTTCTGAATTGTTAAGAAATGTCAAAGACTACTTATTAAATAAAAAGGAAAATTTATCACAAGTTTCTTTGAGCAGTGATTCATTATCAAAACATTCAATTGGCAAAATTGAAAACCAAATTGCTGATTATATGCAAGTTTCACAACCTATTAAAATTGCGAATGTTAAAAACATTCCAAGATTTGCAGTTTTAAACCCTGCTGTTCCTGTTTTGAAATTAAAACAACAACAATTCAGATTAGGTGATCGTGTTTTATATATTTTAGATTCTGGTAAAGTTCCATTATTTTCTAAAGGTACTGTTGTTGGTTTCAGATCATCTGAAACCGCAGTTTCTGTTCATGTTCTTTTTGATTTACCAATTTTAACAGGTAATACATTTGATGGTCGATTAAAGACACAACGAGGTTTATCAATTGATTCTTCATCTTTATTAAACTTAACATTAAAGCAATTTTTATATGTTCCAAAATTAACAGGTAAACCATCGGTTAATGTTAAGACAATTCATAAACAAAATGAACAAAAGCAAAAGGAAGAAGACAAAAAGATTGCACAACTTAAAAATGAATCTAAGAAGGAATTATTAAACATTATTAACAAATCAAAGAATGATGAAATTCCTAAATCAACTCCAGCTGAAATTCCAGTTCAAGTTCAAAAACCAATTTCAGAAGCTAAAACTCAAGTTACTAGTACTACAAATAAAGAAGGAGATGCAAGAAAACTTCTTAATATGCTAGTTAATAATGTTTTAGTTTCATCATCTGATAACAGAGAATCTATTCCACAAAATCCAATGAATGGATATCCAATGCCGATGGCACAATTAAATGGAGGTACGATGGTTCCACCATTTATGCCACCATTCCCAATGTCGATGATTCCACAACAACCTATGTATCCATACATGCCACAAGTTCCACCAATGCCAATGAATTATAACGGTATTCCATTCCCACCTCCACCACCACCACCATCATCTGAATCATCACAACCCCCAGTGTCAGCATCATCATCAGGATCAGTTGAAATTGATACTACTAGCCCTAAACAAGTTTTAGACACCTTAAAGAATGTTGATTCCAATGTTAAAGAAATTAATAGTCAACATCATCATCAACACACACAAACAAATAACAGAGGTAGACACAGAGGTAACTTCAGAGGAGGTAATAGAGATAATCACAGAGGTAATCTTGGAGATGGACATAGAGGTGGACATAAAGGTGATAAAACAGCCAAATCTAAGGCTGATGGTAAGGTTAAAGCTTGATACTGGGTATTTTCTTTCTTAGTTTTGTTCTTTTACAATTGTATTAAATATTGTTCCTTTTTTTTTTTTACTGTTTTATTTTATTTTATTTTATTTTATTTTTACTTATTTTATACTTTATATCTTATGTTTTTATATTTCTTTGTAGTATTATAAATCAAACAAAATACAAAATCATTAATTTACAAATAAGTCACTTTTTTTCGGAATGTGCATCAAACCATTTTTGTTCAAATCCATTTCCTCTAACGATCCCATCCCATCTCCAACCTGGTTTTATATTGAATCTGTTAGGAGGATATCGACTCGGATCTTTATATAATTTCCTTCCTGTTAAACTAACAAACTGACTTTCTATCATTTCTTTATGTTTTTTAATAACTTTTTTATCAAATAATAAAGCTGGATCTTCAAATTTAATATCTTCCTTTTGTGCAGATATAAGTTTTTCATTATTTTCATAAACGTTGATACCTTCATTTTTAATATTTTTCAACCTTTCACGCATCTGTTGTTCACGTATTATACCTGCTTCATCTCTATTACGTTTAGCAATACGTTCACGTTCTTCAATATCATTATTGTCAAATTTACGTTTTTTATTTTCTAAATCTCGTGCTTTAATTTCATCATCTGTTAATCGACGTCCTGTAGAATCTCTTTGAATTGCAGTATGCATTAAAGTACCCATTTTCTTTAAATTTTCTAATTCCTTTTTCCTTTTTAATTCTTTAATTTCAAGCTCTTTTACTAATTCTTCACGATTTTGTAAACCACCTTTAGGTTTTTTAGGAATAACAGGAGGTTCCTGAAATTTTTCAACAGATTTTTCATCCTTCTCTTTCGTTACATCAACTAGTGATTTTGTCTGTACATCAATCCATTTCCCAGATGATCCATTATCTTTACTGCTTTGCACAGGCTCTTCCTCTTTCTTACTTTCAGTGGATTGCTCAGTTTGTGATTTCTGATCGTCCTTTGCACTACTCTTTTCCTTCTCCTTTCCCTTCTCCTTTCCCTTCCCATCCTTCTTCTTCGACCTCTGGCCGGCGTAGTGGCGGGCCATGTACTCTTCCAACGACGTAGCCATGTCTGGAAGCCCCTTGCCGTCCCCCAGCCCAGCCAAAACTGCTCCCAGCTGCCCAGCCACCGTGCCAGCCACCGGACCCAATTCATGTCGCAAACCGATCCCGCCCGCTCGCAGTGCGCTGTCTTGGTGTGGTTGCGCTGTGTGTGTTCGGTGTGAGTGGGTAGAACAGGAGAAGAGAGACTGGGCTTGTGGCGACTGGATCGGAGACTCATACGTGGCAATTGCGTCGGTTCTACCATCCCTACAGGCCAACACGACACACACAATGGGTCTTGAAGACTGGAGAAGAATAGATGTCGATCAGTACGACCCGGATTACAAGTATGTGCCGGACGAATTACCAGATACCAATGCGGCAGTCAGTGTCTCTGACATCCAGGCTTTAACACAATCCCTTCGTGGTTTGATCCAACGTGGGGACATTGCACAGGCGTTAGCCACATCGGTTGAATATGCACCATACGGAGCCAACGAAGATGTCCGTGATGCTTTTTTGAAAGCAGTTTTCGAGGTCTTTGTAAGTGTGAAAATGAATGATGTTAATACTATCACTAAACAACTTGATTTAGACACTTTAGACGTTATTATCAAATACGTTTATACACTGATGGGCAAGGAGTGGGCGTTGAAACAATCTGGTCTTTTGCTTGTTTGGTTGGACAGAATCGTCGAACAAGTTGGTGAAGGTCCAATTATACGGTACATGAGCGATCCATACAAGCTTTAAATCGGGCTCTTGTATTCTTATATTTGTCTTTACTCCGTCTTTAAATAGTATATCCCATTGAAGGAACTGTGTAACTTTACCACTGCGTAACGTAACCGTACAAACCGTGCACGCGCTGAGGCAGAAAGAGAGAACTGAACGCAGAGTATTGTGTACGAGAACACTGCCAGGAGGGACAGTGGGAAGGCGGGCTGGAGACGGGCTGGAGCCAGGGCGGGACAGAGTAGAGTATTTGTTGATACACTGGATATGTCTGAAGAACGCTTTGACGCTGACGTTGCTTCAGAGCACGGAAGTGGCGTAATTGACGCCGAAGACAGCGTGTCTTTCTCCGTGGAAGAGGACCACGAGGTTGAAGAAGAAGAAGAAGAAAAGGTTGAAGAAGAGCTTGCAGATACTGAGCACAAGTTCGTTGTTGCTGATTCTGATGAAGAATCAGATGATGAAGATGAAAAAGAGATAGAAAGTACAGAGGATGTTGAGGAAAAGGAAGGAAAGGAAGAAAAGGAAGAAAAGGAAGGAAAGGAAGTAAGTGCTTCTGAAGTTTCAGAAACTCCCCAAGGGGAGTCTTTCGAAGAAAAACAATTGGAAGAAAATAAAGATATAGAAGATCTTGAAATTAAAGAATCAGCAGAAAAACAAGTTGAGCTTCCCGAACCAACTGAAATTAAAGACCAAGAGCCAGAAGAACCATTAATAGAAAAGCATAAGGAACCCGAACAATCTGAAGAAATTCATGGAGAAAAGGAACCAGTTTTGGAACCTGAACTAACACAAGAAGTTGAAAAAATTGAAGAACCAATTGAATCTTCAGAATTTAAAAAGTCAGAACTAGAATCCGATTCGATTGAAAAGTTAGATTACTCCAACACTCCACTTCCTAAACCACCTCAATCTTTAGACACTGCAGAATCACAAAAATCTCTACCACCCATCTATAAATACGTTCAAGTTCCATCTCAAACTGCCCAATTATCTTCCCTCACCACTAATTTTGCATTTGCCTTAGCCGTTGTTGATTTCGACCATATCAAAGGTCCTGAATTAACATACTGGCTCGATGACGATGTCTTAAATCATAAAGAGGATAAAACGTCAATTATTGAAGAAAAGATCAAACGTTATTCAAAAATTTGGCCTTATTTAGCATTTCAAGCTTTACCTGATGGTGCTCATATGTATGATGAAACCTTTACACAATTTACATTATGTTATGATGAATTAATGAAATGTGCAGTAGAATTAAATTTTGAAAAGATTGATATTCAAACAGAAGAAGAAATTGAAGATAATGAATTAAAACAAGAAAAGGAAGTTGAAAATTATAGTGAGTTTGAGAATATTGATTTAAATGAATCCGAAACTGAACAAGTCAAACGTCCTTTATTAATAATGGAAGATCCGAATCAAGGAATAGTTACTTTATTCGGATGTGCATGTATTCGCCAAGTTGAATCAGCTTTACTGAAAAATGTTAAACAAAGTATGAAAAGAAGTATTGTTCAAAAATCTATTATTTTAATAACTCGTGCACCATTACCTATTCAATTACGTGAAAAATTAAGTATTGTAACTCAAAGCTGGTTTGAACAATATGATTTTAGTGATGTTGAAATTTTGAATGCATTATATGAAAATTTATCAACTACTTATAATTCTAATGGGTATATTATTGAAAATGATGATTTATACGATGTTAAAAATGAAGAGAATGAAAAAGAATGTAAAGTTATTAAAGAAAGTGATTTTTATATGGGCTTAAATTTTCAAGAAACTGTTGAAAAATTACGTCGTAATTTACTTGTTATTTTTAAAACTTTGATATTAGGAGAATTTAAAATTTTAATATTTTCTAAAGATTTAAATATGTTATCAAATGTACAATATTGTCTTGTTGGTTTAATTTTCAATTTATTAATTAATCTTGGAGATTGTGGATATCCATTAATTGATCAAAGATTACATGAATTAAAACTTAAGAGTACATCAATGAAAAGTTCTGATCGTGCTTCTATTTTAAAATTTTTGGGATTTCCATTATCTATTTTTGGATTAAATTCATTTTATCAACCATATTTAACATTACAACAACTGTCATATATAACTAATGCAAATACTAAAAGTTTCCTTGTTGGATCAAGTAATGATATTATATTAGAACATAAAAAAGATTGGTTTGATATGGTTGTTTATTTAGATGAAAAAGATAATGGACTTTTTAATTATTCAAATAATGGTTGTAAAATTGAAATTTTAAATAAAAATTTAAAATCTAAGATTGGATTATCATGGGATGATAAAAAATTTATTGATTATCTAATTCAATCTGTTAATGAACATTATACAAAAGTTGAAAGGGAAGATATTAAAGATTCAAATGAGGAACATATTAATATTAAGAGTAAGACAATAAATTCAAATTTATCTATTGATAATGGGAATTATAAAGGTGGTGATGATTTTATACGTAGTCAATTTGAAGATTATTTAATTGGATTTTTAAGTTGTATTAAATATGATACATTTTTACATAAATATGATGCAAAAGAGAATGAACAATTGCATCTTGATTTATTTGATAATGAGATTGAAAAGTTTAATACCAAGTATGTTGATATGTTTAAATGCACAAAAGTTTATAAGAATTGGAATGCGATTACAGAAGATGAATTATTTAACTTTTTTGAACCTAAACATGTTGGAAAAGATATTGGTAAAGATTCAGAAGAAGTTGGGAAATTTAAGGGTGGGGATGTATTTAAGAATTGGATTAATAAGTGGAAAGAAGGCGAAAAGAGTGAAAATGATGAGGAAGAAGAATTAGGATCTGATGATAAGGCAGATGAAGCTGATACTGAAAAGGAAGAAATAAATGCAGATACAACTGAAGATGTTGTTGAAACAGCCACAATCAAAGAAACAATGAACAATTTTGGGCGTGATGTGGGATTATTTTTTAAAAAAATAGGTGGTGAAATGCGAACAGAGACAATTGAACCGAAAGAGGTTACAAATGAAGAAAATGATGATTTAGAAATCCCAAAAAAGGAAGACGACGCCACAGAAGGGTCCCCGGGATTAGGGAAGTTGCGTGGATTGTTTGGCTGGAAATAGATATCAGATTTATATAGGCTAATGTTCTGTCTATAAAGTAATTTGAATCATTAATAATGAGAATCAATGATGTGGTGTCTGCAACAGAGATATAGATACAGATATAGATACAGACGTAGCTGTAGATAAGAATAGAACAGGCAGATAAGAGATAGCGCGAGTTCCTCGGAGATGTGGTTGTGTTTGTTGTGTTTGTTGTGTGGAGCAGAGGTGGCTCTGTTGTGTTGGGTGTGTTGTTTCTTCTTTGTTTCTTTGTTTCTTTGTTTCTTTGTTTCTTCTTTCTTCTTTGTGTCGCCTCTTCTTTCTTTCAGCAAGCACCCGACAATGCCACGCTCAAGACGGACTAGCAGCCTTTCTTTCGACGGCTCGGACACAACCAGCTACTCATGCAACTATCCTATTCAGGAATACACCAGATCACACGATGATGCAATTTCTCGAGGCCAGTATGTGCATGAATCAGTCATTGTTAAGAACCAATACAACACACAGATTCCGGTGAATAGCTCAAACGAGATATCCGAAGGGGTAGGATTAGGAACGGGGGTCGGGGTGATGGACGGTGAACGAGATTTTGTTAGGGTTTACGAATACAAGATTGGTACTAATTACATTATTTGGGACTATACAATTGGATGGGTTTACATGACATCAATTTGGAAAGCTGTTGGAAATTTGAAAGCAGATGTGCATAAACTTGTATCTACATCTCCGGAGATCAAGAACCGAGTTTATAAAACAAAAGGTGGATGTTTGAAAGTTCAAGGGACATGGGTTCAATACGATGTTGCAAAGGTATTAGCATCTAAATTTTGTTATCCAATACGACATGCGCTTGTACCATTGTTTGGTGATGATTTTGTTGAGTTATGTTTGAAGAGTGGAGAGACAGGATACGGACTGTTTCAGTTGTGTGTGACGGAGAAGGATTTGAATCGGAAGAAAAGACGCAGACGTGAGAGTGGAGCCAGGAAGAGGATCAAGGTTGAGCTGGAGCAGGAGATGGAAGGGCCGGTGTCTGACACTCCGTCATCTCCCGTGTCTCCCGTGTCTCCCGTGTCTCCCGTGCCTTCAGGGTCCGCCCACGGTTTCCACTACACTCCGCGCCCCATCAAATTCCCCACGCTCCCTCCGCTCCCCACGCTTCTTGCCCACCGAGTCCCCCGCACGCCCCTCGCCCGACGCACCCCGTCCGCCCTGGCCCAGCTTCTTCGCGTGGCCGCCCACGAACTCGCCCGGCTGGCCCCAGCAAACGGCCCCGCAGGCCCCGCAGGCCCAGAAACTGCCCTCGCGTCGTTCGTGCGAAAAAACGAGGCGTGCTGATAAAAGGCGCCAGATTGGGAAACCGGGAAACTGGGAAATTGCAAACACGCAATTCTCGTCGTTTCTGGTTGGCTGCATCTTGATTTATCTTGATTATCGTGATTTACCTTGATCTAGGCTGATTTACCTTGATTTAGCTTTCTCTTTTTCTTTCTTTCTTTCTTTCTTTCTCTCTTTCTTCTTTCTTTCTTCTTTCTTTCTTCTTTCTTATTTCCTTTCCTCTTTTTAATCTACATAATCCCCTTTACCTTTATATTTTATCTATATCCATTGCTAAACACATGGCCATCCCCACTCTGCCACAGTTTTTATTTACAACACTTAATGACGCCCGTAATGGTCTCTCATTCTCAGAAATTTCTTTCCTGACCTTTCAAGCAGTTATTCAAGTCTTTATTATTTGTTTATTTGGATTTTGGGCAGCTTCAACAAATTTACTTAATAGTGAAGGTACTAAAACAATTTCGAAACTTAATGTTGATTTATTCACTCCAGCTTTAATTTTTTCAAAACTTGCAAGTTCTTTAAGTTTAAAAAAATTACTTGAAGTTATACTTATTCCTATTTTATATGCAATAACTACATTAGTTTCATATATTTCTTCAATATTTATTTCAAAATGGCTTGAATTAACAGAACCTGAATCAAATTTTGTTACTGCAATGTCAGTATTCGGTAATTCAAATTCATTACCTGTTTCTTTAACTCTTGCATTAGCTTATTCATTACCTGATTTAGAATGGGATGATATACCAAATGATACACCTGATAAAATTGCATCAAGAGGTTTAATTTATCTTTTAATTTTTCAACAATTAGGACAAATGTTACGTTGGTCATGGGGTTATAATAAATTATTAACTAGACAACCTGATCATATTATTTTTTATGATTCAATTACTGCAAATGATGATAATCATGACCTTGATACAATGAATAGTGTTTTACATGCGAGTGAAGAACCTGAAGATAATGAAAATTTAATGGAAATGGAAAGAGAAATTGAACCAGAATTTGAAAATAATTTAGAATTTGAACCTGATTCAACAACTAGATTAATTAACGAACCTTCAGCTATTACTGAAGAAGATAAACCAAATGATGATAATATAATTATTTTCATTTTTAAAAAAATTAGTGGATGGATGAATCCACCATTATGGTCAATGTTATTAGCAATGATTGTTGCATCTATACCTGCACTTAAAGCAGAATTTTATGAAAATGATGGATTTATACAACATACATTATCAAGTTCAATACGTCAACTTGGACTTGTTTCAATTCCACTTATTCTTGTTGTTTTAGGTGCAAATTTAGCACCTGCAAGTGATATACCACCTGCATGTCCACATTATAGTCGAATGATTCTTGGATCTTTATTAGGTAGGATGGTTTTACCATCATTAATTTTACTTCCACCAATTGTACTTGCAGTAAAATATATTAGATTAAGTATAATGGAAGATCCAATATTTTTAATAACTACATTCTTATTAATTACTTCACCACCTGCAATTCAATTAAGTCAAATTTGTCAATTAAATGAATTATATCAAAAAGAGATGGCAGGAGTTTTATTTTACGGATATGCAGTTTTAACATTACCAGTGACAATTGTGGTTGTAGTTACGTGTATTCTGGCGATGAAATGGTCTTCACAATGATCAAAAAACGAGTACTTGTACCCAGTACCAGCATATACATAGTAAGGTAGCATGTGTAAATTATATAAGATAGTAAAAAAATCACAGATAGCGAACATAGCGAATACGGCGTGCTGCTTTTTTTGTTCTGTTTTGTGTGTGTGGTGGGCCAGGTTAGGCGGCGGGAAGGGCGAGTGAGTGAGTGTTAATTAATTTCTGTCTGTGCAGGGTCGGTGGATTGTCTGCGGTGCTCTTGTTCTTCTTCGTCCGTGAATAGAATTGGGCAGTACAAGACAAGACAAGACAAGACAAGATAGCAGAGCAGAGATGTCTAGATTTACATTCAAGTGGTATGTGCAATGCAATTGGGACGATTGACTTTGTTGAATTGAACATGTACTAACTTTTTTTTTATTTTTTTAATTTTTTAATTTTTTATTTTTTTTTCTTCTACAGGCCAGCTGACGATAAAGTCAAAGAAGTTACAGTTACCGGTACATTCGATAATTGGTCGAAATCGTATCCTTTAGTTTCACGTCCTGACGGATCATTTGAACTCGAGGTTCCATTTTCAAAAGATACGGAACGTGTGGAGTTTAAATTTGTTATTAATAACGATGAATGGGTTACTAGTGATGATTACTGGACAGTCGTTGATGCTGCGGGCAATGTGAACAACTATATCGAGTTTGACGCCGCGGGTGGTGTTGTTACCGGGGGAAAGGCAGGCAAGACCGAGGCTGGTAAGACTGAGGCAGGTAAGACTGTTGGTAAGACCGCTGGTAAGACCGAGCTTGGCAAGACCGAGCTTGGCAAGACGATTATTCCAGAGAGTGGATTGACTATGGGCTCAGCACCAGCCGATGTTAAGCCTACAGTCATGCCTAGCCAAGAAGGCGTGCAGACGACGCTCGGCGAGCCAGGCATTGTTGTGCCAGACGCAGGGGATGCGGAGGCGATGGCGGCGTTCCGGTCTGTAAGAGACGTTGATGCCAGGGCACTGAACGCTGAGCTGAAGGAGAAGGAGAAGGAGAAGGACCAGGACGTGAAGTACGTGAAGAAGACGAAGAAGACCGTGCCACGGACCAAGCCAGACACAAAGGCGGAAGCAAAGGCGGAAGCAAAGGCGGAGGGCTCAGAGGGCTCAGAGCAGAAGGAAAAAGAAAAAGAAAAAGAAAAGCGCGGCTTGTTTGGCCGCATCAGACGTGCAATGAAGTAGTCACGTGTTTATTGTGTAGCGTTTATCTTATTGTGCAGTGTATCGTTTCCCATTTTCCCTCTTTTCCCGCATCCCCGCCCCGCCGCCACCATGGTCACATTGTCCTCACACATTGGCCATACCACATACCCGTCCCTCCCTTCTTCCACACAGCAGCACCAGCATTCACTCCACGAACAAATGTCCGGACCCACAAACACAAACGCTGCATCTACAACAACAACCACACAGACGATACCCATCCCGAATATTCCAACCCTTCGACTAAGGAGCACACCTGAACCAACAACATCAGCACAAAAACCGTCAAAAAATAAATCGAAAAGTGCTAAAAAAGTGTCCTGGGAACAAGATGTTGTGGATAATGAACATTTAGGTCGTAAAAAGACAAAAATTTGTTGTATTTTTCATCCACAAAATGAAAATGAATATGAAGTAGATCAATCTTCCGATTCTTCTTCTTCTTCCTCCTCTTCAGAAGGCGAAACTGATGATGAAGGAAATGGTGATGCAAATGCATACGAACGACAACCAAAATATAGACGTAAGCAAAAATTAAAGATCCCACCACAAGATCATAATCGTAGTCACAATCATAGTCATAGTCATAGTCATAATCATAATCATGAAGAAGGTCATACTCACACTCACAGTCATTGAACATATATACATGCATAAGTTTATAATTTACACAGTTATAAAGTAATCTTTCTTACGATATATAATTACATTTAACCACATCCCAGTTTTTCAAATTGAATGAAGATTTGATAACTCAGCCACGTGTCCTTTTTTTCCGAACATCCACACGTTCATCTACTTTATTTATTTATTTTCAAGGCTTATATAGCCTCGCATAGGGATTAAAATATAATAGTGAATATTTGCAATATTCAGGTGAGTTCAATCAAGGATAATTAATTAATAGAAAAACAACTGTGTCTATAATAAAAATACGCCAGTCCGGGTACTTACTATATTACAAAACTTCAATTAAAAATAGACTATTATTCATAAATAGATTACATTCGACCTCAAACAGAGATTCAAGGTAAGACACATTTCCACCTTTTTTGTTTTAAAAGGGAGCTGTATTTTATTCACAAAAGTTTTCATTCCACTGAAAACCATAAAAAAAAGCCTTCTCCCCTCTTGTATTATTTTGAATTTTATAGTTTAGTGAGTTTAAAGATTATATATAACTTTTATAAGTATCAAAATACCCTAAATTAATATCGCACATTAAACTTTCTTATTCTCCACATCTTCGTATTTTAATGAGCCGCATTTTTTCTACCTCTTCAGGCCCATAAAAGGGAAGGGATTCGCTCTTTTCCTTTCTTCTGTCTTTTTACTTATTTCAGTTTTCTTATTTCTTATTTTTTCCTTTTATCTACATTACTAAACTGAAACAAATTAATATGACCACACCGAATAACTCTATATCGCCAAGTTCAAATGATGACCTTCCTCTCGATCCCAATATTACGTCTGGTTCATATGCAAATAAACATGGTATTCCTCCACTTAGCACTAACACACCAAATGCAATTTCATCTTTTAAGGAGAATTTAATTAAAGAATCAAACAAAAGGCAAATAGACACCTTTAATGAGTCCAATATGACTTGAAAAAACACCGAGCATTAGATGAAAACGTCACGGAAATGTTTCTGCGAATACAGGCAGAACTTTGAAGAGGCTCAGAACTCTAGACCGGAAGGTCGTTGAAAGTAGCTTCGATACTTTGTTGAGGGAATTGAGGGAGTTGGAGGTCAGTCTCAGTCTCTGCTCTCATCTCCCTCAACTCCGTCAACAAAGTGTCGAAGCTACTCTCGACGACCTTCCGGTCTAGAGATCTGAGCCTCTTCAAAGTTCTGCCTGTATTGGCAGATGTTGCGGTTTGCTCTTTAAGCGATGCAGCAAGTATTTTATCGTTAAAAGAATAAATTGCAATTTGATTTGCATCTCCCCCTATTCTTTTCGTATACAGTTTGATCTTTAACGAGCACGATTTGTCCGAAATAAAATGCAGTTAGTTGTGCAGGTCGAAATCCAGCTAATCAAAAATCTATCGACGTTGAAGATGTATAATGTTTCAGTACACGTATTTAAGAGTCTCTGCCACACCTATGGAAGGTCAGTACCCTCAGGGCTTACTCTCTTAAAGCGTGCACTTGTTCTATTTTAAAAAAACATCAATGCCAACTATTCTCGTTTGCTTGCGTGCTTCATTTAAATACATGTCTATTTTTTGCTGTCTTTATTTAAGCTATATATTCTGCAAATAAATTTGTTAAAAACAGAAGTGTATCGTTGAATTGGCGGACAATGTATAAAACATTGGTTATAAATTTTCTATTTCCGCCAATTATTAGTGGGGTAGCGGTCACATGTAATTAGTGGAAACTATATGCGGCGGTAACTCAGTAAAGTAACTAACTACTACATTTAATTAAAAAGACTGCACAATTTTTAAATATTTATTTCTAAATTAATTAATAATGAATACATTTCTCTTGGCATTTTATATTTAATTAAACCTGCAAAAATCATTGAATTTTTAGAAATTTGTTTAAATTCATTGACTTTTAAATCATTTAATAAACTTGATGAATTAATTAATTTTTGTAAACAAATCATTTCAATAATAAGTAAATTTGGAATATTTTTCATTATACATTCATCATAGTTATTAAATTCATTAATATAATCTCTAATCTTTGAAATTTCATCATCTCTGACATTTTCATTATCATTTATAATTGGTATCAGATCAAGTTTTTTAATTTGTTCAATTATTGAATTAAATTTACCAATATTGTGATTAAATTCTTCAAATTCTCTAATTTCATTGAATTCTTTAATAATCTCAAAAATATCTAATAATTTTTTACAGTTAATTCGATTTTTAATTGATGTATTAGATAAAATTTCAGGTGATGCATTATAAATCTTTAATAAATTATCACTTAATTTAATTATATTTGTTTCACCATTAGATTCTAATCTATTCAAAATTTCAATAATTGATTCTTTATTATTAATTAAATCAATTGAATTTAAAAAATCTCCTAATAATTTATTAACAATTGTTAAAACAATATCATATTCTTCACTTAATTGATATAATAATATACAATCAATTAACCTACCATCTTCATTTGCTTTTTGTGCTGCTTTTTCAGTTATATTATATAAGAAAGATTTTTCATCATCTAATTTAATCAATGATTTTCTTTCTTCAATAACACCTGGAATTCTCATACCATTTTTAGTAATCTTTCCTAATAATAAAACAAATTCTCTTGTTTCTAAAACTAATTCTCTAATTGACTCTTGACAAATGTTAATTTGTTCATCATTTTCATCTAAACAAATTAAAAATAAATATTCAGCTGCAACTCTTGGATCACTAAATTTAAAATTTTTAACATAATTACCAATCATTCTTGCAAAATTAATTGATTTAAAACCTTTTGAGTCAATGTTTAGTAAATTATTTATGAATGTAGGATTCTTTTCTTCATCACTAATTCTAATTAATCCATAATAATTTAATATAATGGATAAATGAATTGCATCAATTTCATTGTTAAACATTAGATATTTGATTGAATCTTCATATAATCCAACTAATATTAATGTTTGTAAATACATTGGATTCTTACTTGAAATATTAAATGATTCAGCGCCAAATTCAAGTATATTCTTTTGTAAATCAATTAATCTATAATTATCATTAATTGATTCAATATCATTATCTTCTTTGATTAATGATAAATGCAACCATAACCAATCTTCAATACTTAATGTAATTGATGGTAAAGATTTCTTAGCTAAATCACACCTACCAATTAACTTATAAACTGCATATCTAAATGGATCAATATCTTTATTGGAATTCTTAAAATATTGATTAAATTCATTATTTAATCTACCTTGTAAATCATCTGATAATTTTTTATCTTTAGATTCACAATATGATTTTAAATAAAATGGAAATGATTGTTCTAGTTTTTGAAATGAATCTTCAAATTTAGAAAGTAAAATAATTGATTCATTATAACATCCTGCTCTTAATAAATAAAATAAAATTGCCCATAAGGGTAATCCATTTACAAATGTCATATTTGAAATTTTCCATTGCTTTTGCTTAGTCTTTAATGTTAATTCAATAAAATTTATGACTCGATCAACATTTGGAATTAAAAATTTATCTGCATTAGTTTTAGATAAATCATTTAATAATGGTGATTTATTCATTAAATATAATTCATTGATATAATCTCTGAATTGTGATTCTAAATACTGTCTACTTTTTAATACAATTCTTTCTCTTAATTTAATTGATTCAAGGTCATTTAAATTAGAATATGTCGCCTTAAAAAATCTATGTGGTCGTAATTTATCATCAATTTTTAAATCTTCGTCATCTTCACTTCCTTCACAAAAATCTCGTAAAATAACACAGGCATCATGTAGCTGTTCAGACTTATTACCTGAAATATCAGATTTATACAAAGTTGAAATAACAGTTGCAATTTTATACCATGACTTTTGTTGTCTTGCTTCATTTAACTCATATATAACTTCTGCAAATAATTCAAATTTCTTTCTTAATGCATAAGAAATATTTGGATTAACAACAGAACCTAGTTGCTTTGCACTTGTGACATCATTAAATGAATAATTCGAAGAAATTATACTTTTTGATTTATTTGAACCCCAAGTTAATTGTTTTTCTATTAATTCTTTCTGTGTATATTTTTTAATTTTTTTATCTGGTGATGAGGATAAAGATGTTGATGGTTCACGTTTTATAACATTTAATAATTTATCATATAAATCTTTCTTTTTATGTTTCCAATCCAAATTAATGTTATTGCTCACAAAAGTATCAAAATCTTTTGCAGCAGTTGATAATGAATTTTCAATAGTTGATAAAACATCCTCATCTCTTTGTCTATACATATATGATTCTAGGTTACTTGGCTTTAATGAGACATTTAATTTAGATTTGGAATAATTCGCTTGCTTACTTATTTGTTTATTATATTCATTAGATTGTGTTAATTTTGTTAATGAATCTAGATCATTTTCAATTTCTTCAATTGTTAACCCCTTACCTATTAAAAGATAATGTGCTTTAGTATATAAATTGGTTTCTGTATTTGCCTTATTATATTTTCTCAAATTGTATGCTCTTTTTTGAATTTCATTTAAACTTAAATGTAACGTATCAATATCATCTAAACGTTTTGGTAAATTTTTAGAAGATTGAACAAGATCATTCAATGTAGAAGTTCTCTTGCTCTTTTTTGAACCAAAACCTTCGGTTGGTTTACTTGTAGATAAGGATAGTACTTGTGCCATTGTGACGATCCGATATCCTATGTCAGCAAGTTTTTGAATTTATCGCCAACTCCCAATAATCATGTTTACCTTTCCAAACATAGAGACCCAAAACATTTTTCTCAACTGCAGACGAACTCCACCTACATCGAAGGCGAGAACAAGAGAATCATTTTTAAGCCGGGTAACCCGTAACTATCTGATAATAATTTAATACGTCGCTTTAAACGCTGACCTTACAGTAGAGATTGATTTTCAAGAGATTAAGGTAATTTTCTTTATATTTTCATGGTAACGAGGACTATCATCTGGTAATTTTAGTAAGATCATCGTTAAGTTCTCTGGTTGGAGATACAATAATACCAGCGTAGATTTGAAGAGCAAATCAGAGAGGCAGGACGCAAGCTTCGAAGTTGCTACTGAATTGAGTGACGGGAGATGACTCGTATTATAGGTAGTTGCAATTATACTATTTATTCAACAAATCGCTTATAATCAAAGGATGGATGTTTCCTCCTTTGTTGTAAATGAAAGTACACCAATATTTAAGTTAGAGTGCAATTTTGAACCCATCCAAAAGGCCCATCATCAAAATTAATGTTACTTCATCTATAGAAGGAACTTAACTTTGGAAAAGGTATGAAGATAGCAATTGTTATCAATTCATAGTTACAGCGAAAACACACCCTAAATGCATAGTTTAGAAAAGACATTTAATTTATTTTTCTTGCATTTAGTTCTAACTCACCTTTTAGCCTCACCATCTTTTTCCACTTAAACAAAATGTTGACTTCTTGTGTAAACAAATTCTACCTATTTTAAGGACGGCAAAACTTTATTGAATTACTGGCTAACCTCGCCACTAATTGACAAATCCCGAATGTAACTTCCCAATGTTGATCAGGCCATAAACAAGCATGCCTTTTACTGACATCATCAAGAGCAAAAGTATGGGAAAATCGAGTTAAGGAAACGGAGATACCATATCGGGCTGACCGGCCAGTGCCAGTTGAAGAGAGCGATCCTGTGGTAAAAACCATGCTAACATAGAACAACATAGAACAGATGGGAAAGAAAAAAAGGCAGGAAATGCATTTACAGTTTTTTAGTAGATTCTTATGTGTCCGTCTTCCGATATTGTATTTTGCTGAGCCGTATTTTATCTGCTTCTTCTTGAAAGGAGATTAGACTTAGAAAAAGAAAATATTTTGCTATTCTCCTTGCTTCTTCCTTTTCGCCTTTTCTTTGTTTTACTTTTTTTAATTTTTCATTTTTCATTTTTTCTTCTTTCTTATTTCTTCTTTCTTTTTTATATATGTACACAGATATTTTAAATATACTATTCTACAAACTATCTACCTTCCCAAATTTTGGATGTAAATAGCCCCATGAGTTGTTCTATATACATATTCTTGTATATAGCAATAAAAAGTAGTAGTGTATATATAAGAATTATAAGCCGTTTTAGATACAAACGCAGCAAGAAATCATCCGTTATAACATTCGCCATCGACTTCACCATAGGAATTTTTGTAAACTTCACCCACTGCAACAGAATTAACGGTAGGTGTGTCATTGTATCCAACACTCAAACAATATTTGTTCTGATTAGATAAATCAGTACAACCATCCATTTGTGTAGATAACATACAGACGCATATGAATGTGGAACTAACTATTGATAATTCTATTTTTTAAAATATTCATCGTAACGTTGGTTTATTCCCTAATCAGTGTATAAAATGAAGTTACCAGAATTGTCATACTTTTCAAGTTTCAAATCACCAACAGAACAGATGCTATGAGTGTGACAAGAATTATGAACTTGTAAAGCTAATGATAGGCCATCTGCATAAACAAGAACAGAAACATTTTCAAGTCTTGTATTTAAAGTAAAACTAAAAAATCCTCCTTCAAAAGGATCTCTTTATTTTGAGTATTTTGAAAAACGCTGAATTAGATGATTGTGTTTAGAACATGTGTTCTAGCTAAATCAGCAGAGGAATCTTGAACTGTGGATGTGTAGGGGGTGAGAAATTCGTACCATTCAAATTAACAGAAGTTGTTTCAAAATCACGTTTGGACTTTGGGCTTGTGCTACTACCTGAATATAAAACCAGCCACCAGCTCCTACTGCTCCAACAATAAATGCACTGATGGCCCATAAACTACGACCACGAGCACAAATACCAAGGCCAGCTTCACCGGCAATTGGTCCATATCCGCTAGCAATAAGTAAAGTTTGTAAACAGCAATTTTTTGAAGTATAACTTGAAACAGCAAGAAAACCGGCAAAAACAGCAACAACTCCATATATCGTCATCACTTTCCAACGGTAGCATAGTGATGTGTTTTATTCTCGTTAAAATTGGAAATTACTTTAAAAGAAAAAAAAAAGCAGCCAGCAAAACAATTGATAGCAACATAGTCAGTGACAACTTTTTATTTAAATTCATAATTGACTAAACTTGATATTTTAAGAATTTATATAATTGAAAGATTTTTTCTTTTACTTTCTTAAAACCAAAGGAGCAAAACGTGCTTCTTTTTTTTTTTTTCACTTTTTTTTGGTCATCTAGAGTGAAGTATGGATTGCTGAGATCTACGAAATTGCGACAATTGCAGAAATTACCAATGTTTTGGTCAATGTGAATAATTGCTGTCCAAATTCGTGGAAAACAATTCAATAACCAATAACTATAATCATTTGTCATCGCACTGATCCAGGTCCTATAAACACATCGGTGTTAGCTATTACCGAATCTTCGCAATTTTGGGCTTTCCAAGAGCAAGAAGTTCCGACAACAATTTATATATGAACATACCTGTCATATAACCTTATTTTTATTTTTTAATATTAGTTTGATCTGGTACCTTAAGCTACAGTCGAATTAACTGTGAATAAAGGCGGAGACCCTTAAATACGTGTACTGAAACATTATACATCTTAAACGCCGATAGATTTTGGATTAGCTGGATCTCGACCTGCACAACTAACTGCACCTTATTTCGGACAAATCGTGCTCGTTAAAGATCAAACTGTATACGAAAAGAATAGGGGAAAGCGGGGCAATGGAGATGCGAATTGTTTTTTATCGAGCCGCCTTTTTCTGCCTCTTTTCTTTTAAAAGGAGGTCACGATTATAAAAAAGAGGCATTTTGCTGTTTTCTTTTTCTTTCATTCTTTCGTTCTTTCTTTCTTTCTTTCTTTCTTTCTTTCCTTTTCTTTTTTCATATCTAACTATATAAATATGAGTGAAATTAATGAACAACCACTTGAACCTACCTCTTCAAGTTTGAACACAAACAATCAGTCCGAACGCATTGTTCCAGTGCCACGCAATGCATATGCAAATGATTATGACATTGCTCCACCAGGAGAAAACACACCAACTGCAATTTATTCTTTTACCGATAAAGTACTTGCTGCATCGCTTAAAGAGCAAACCGCAACATCTGCCAATACGGGCCGAACTTTGAAGAGGCTCAGAACTCTAGACCGGAAGGTCGCCGAAAGTAGCTTCGACACTTTGTTGAGGGAGTTGAGGGAGATGAGAGGGGAGATGAGAGAGGAGAATAGGGCAATGAGAAATGAGATGAGAGGTCAGTATAAAAGAACTGACTTTAAATCATCCGTTTCCCTTAATATATCTTTGCGAAATCTACACCAAGAACCGTTGGTAGTTCCTTTCGTTGTAGGTGAGGGACCTGAGGGTACTGACCTTCCACCAGTGTTGCATGCTTACAATGTTGATCATCTAACTGAAGATCAACTTAGAAGATATCTCAATGGGTATGCTATTGCATACCCAGAAGGCACTAATAGAGATGGTTTAATTTCCCTCTTAAAGCGTGCACTTGTTCTATATTAAAAAAACATTAATATAGAACGAGCTGATTATCGTTCCATCTAATTTTGCTTGCGTGTCGTTATTTAAACACATGTCTATTCTTTGCTGTCTTTATTTAAGCTATATATTCTACAAATAAAATTTTAAAACACAGCAGTGTGTGTAGTTAAGTTGGAAGACAATGCATTTTTTACATTGGTTATAAATTTTCTATTTCCGCCAATTATTAGTGGGCAAATATTAGTTTTTACAGAAAGACTACCACTTTTTTAAACTCCCCATAGTACGAGTTTTACTGGGTACTTTGGCTGGGAGCCCTAATTGTGTGGCGGGGTTCCTCAAAGAGAGAAAGACGGTACCATAGTTAATGATGTTGGATATTCGTCTGGATCGACGGTGTATATACAGTATATACAGGTTCTATAAATTAATTTTTCTCCAATATTGGTTCTTATATCCGGTCTGTGTAGAACCCTTTTGTTCAGTTTTTGTGATGCTCATATCCTCCAATGGACAGACAGTCTCAAAAGCTTCTAAATCTGGAAGTTTAGAATCAACAGGAACTAACTCACTAAAATGTAATTTATCTTGATCCAAAATACCTCTTAAAATAGTTTGTCCTCTTCTTACAATATTTTCTTTCTTTAATTTATTACCAGTTTCATCGACATTGTCATGTGTTCTATACATAAAATTGAAAATAGTTTCTCTAATAATAACACGCATCCCATCAGGAACCCAAATTTGAAATAATCGATCAACTTCACTTGGTGAACTTGTTGGAACAATTGTAAAAAATCCTAAATCTTGAATAACGATATCAAGAGCACCATAGAATGGTGGTATTACATATCTCTTTAAAATGTCAAAAGCTTGAGGCTTAACACCATATCTATTACCAATTTGAGGTGGCCTGGTTTCATTAATGTCTCTAGCTCTTTCAATTGTTTTATATCTTGCTTCAAATGTTTTTTGACCTTTATTAAATGATAATGATCTTTTAATAACTGCACCTTTTGGTGGTTGTAAATAAAAAAATCCACCAAATGAATATAAAGCCTTACCACTAAACTGTTTTGGACCTTTAACATCGAGTTTTTTAAACCTAAAACGTTCTTCCGCAACAAATAATGGATATTTATTTTTCTTTCTAACTACAGTCGAATTAACTGTGAATAAAGGCGGAGACCCTTAAATACGTGTACTGAAACATTATACATCTTAAACGCCGATAGATTTTGGATTAGCTGGATCTCGACCTGCACAACTAACTGCACCTTATTTCGGACAAATCGTGCTCGTTAAAGATCAAACTGTATACGAAAAGAATAGGGGAAAGCGGGGCAATGGAGATGCGAATTGTTTTTTATCGAGCCGCCTTTTTCTGCCTCTTTTCTTTTAAAAGGAGGTCACGATTATAAAAAAGAGGCATTTTGCTGTTTTCTTTTTCTTTCATTCTTTCGTTCTTTCTTTCTTTCTTTCTTTCTTTCTTTCCTTTTCTTTTTTCATATCTAACTATATAAATATGAGTGAAATTAATGAACAACCACTTGAACCTACCTCTTCAAGTTTGAACACAAACAATCAGTCCGAACGCATTGTTCCAGTGCCACGCAATGCATATGCAAATGATTATGACATTGCTCCACCAGGAGAAAACACACCAACTGCAATTTATTCTTTTACCGATAAAGTACTTGCTGCATCGCTTAAAGAGCAAACCGCAACATCTGCCAATACGGGCCGAACTTTGAAGAGGCTCAGAACTCTAGACCGGAAGGTCGCCGAAAGTAGCTTCGACACTTTGTTGAGGGAGTTGAGGGAGATGAGAGGGGAGATGAGAGAGGAGAATAGGGCAATGAGAAATGAGATGAGAGGTCAGTATAAAAGAACTGACTTTAAATCATCCGTTTCCCTTAATATATCTTTGCGAAATCTACACCAAGAACCGTTGGTAGTTCCTTTCGTTGTAGGTGAGGGACCTGAGGGTACTGACCTTCCACCAGTGTTGCATGCTTACAATGTTGATCATCTAACTGAAGATCAACTTAGAAGATATCTCAATGGGTATGCTATTGCATACCCAGAAGGCACTAATAGAGATGGTTTAATTTCCCTCTTAAAGCGTGCACTTGTTCTATATTAAAAAAACATTAATATAGAACGAGCTGATTATCGTTCCATCTAATTTTGCTTGCGTGTCGTTATTTAAACACATGTCTATTCTTTGCTGTCTTTATTTAAGCTATATATTCTACAAATAAAATTTTAAAACACAGCAGTGTGTGTAGTTAAGTTGGAAGACAATGCATTTTTTACATTGGTTATAAATTTTCTATTTCCGCCAATTATTAGTGGGCAAATATTAGTTTTTACAGAAAGACTACCACTTTTTTAAACTCCCCATAGTACGAGTTTTACTGGGTACTTTGGCTGGGAGCCCTAATTGTGTGGCGGGGTTCCTCAAAGAGAGAAAGACGGTACCATAGTTAATGATGTTGGATATTCGTCTGGATCGACGGTGTATATACAGTATATACAGGTTCTATAAATTAATTTTTCTCCAATATTGGTTCTTATATCCGGTCTGTGTAGAACCCTTTTGTTCAGTTTTTGTGATGCTCATATCCTCCAATGGACAGACAGTCTCAAAAGCTTCTAAATCTGGAAGTTTAGAATCAACAGGAACTAACTCACTAAAATGTAATTTATCTTGATCCAAAATACCTCTTAAAATAGTTTGTCCTCTTCTTACAATATTTTCTTTCTTTAATTTATTACCAGTTTCATCGACATTGTCATGTGTTCTATACATAAAATTGAAAATAGTTTCTCTAATAATAACACGCATCCCATCAGGAACCCAAATTTGAAATAATCGATCAACTTCACTTGGTGAACTTGTTGGAACAATTGTAAAAAATCCTAAATCTTGAATAACGATATCAAGAGCACCATAGAATGGTGGTATTACATATCTCTTTAAAATGTCAAAAGCTTGAGGCTTAACACCATATCTATTACCAATTTGAGGTGGCCTGGTTTCATTAATGTCTCTAGCTCTTTCAATTGTTTTATATCTTGCTTCAAATGTTTTTTGACCTTTATTAAATGATAATGATCTTTTAATAACTGCACCTTTTGGTGGTTGTAAATAAAAAAATCCACCAAATGAATATAAAGCCTTACCACTAAACTGTTTTGGACCTTTAACATCGAGTTTTTTAAACCTAAAACGTTCTTCCGCAACAAATAATGGATATTTATTTTTCTTTCTAATAAGTTCATCAGTCAAATATTTATATACTCCTAAATTATCAGGGAAAAATCCTGGTGTATCATAGATAATACATTTGTCATTAAATTTGAATTTTTGGAAATCTCTTGTAAATCCAGGGACATGAAATGTACTTGGAGATTCAAGACCAACTTTTTCTAAATAGTTTATATTTTTCTTTTCCATGTTCTTCACAACTTTATCATTAAAATTAATACCAGATCCAGTTGCAATAATTGATTGAATTAGTTTACTCTTACCTGCATTTGCTCTACCAACAAAATAACTTGAACCAGGAGGTAATTTAGGGACAATATCATTAGAATTCCATGATCTTGATGCAGAAACGAAAAAAACCTTTTCAGGATCAGCATCCATATAAGTTTGTAAAACCTCTTTAACATATTGTAATCCAGTTCGGTTAATTTGAACAGCTTTACGAAAAAACAAATCCGCTTTTGTAACAACATAATAAATATCTTTAGGATTTCTACCTTCAAGAATTTGCCTGTCACAAGATAATGGGAAATCTAAAATTGAAATAACATTAACAACAGTTGCATTCTTTGGAATTTTATCCATAATATCTTTGACTCTATAGCCATTTATATTTAATACTCCATGATCCATTAATTGATGACATCTTTCACAATCAAGTCTATAGGTGCATTTTTCAACAAGTTCTTTAGTTTTCTGTTTTAAAATAACTTCAGTTTCTTCAACAATTTCTAAACCATCACTATCAATCTCAAGCATCTTAAGCATTTCATTTTGGTTTTTCACAGGTAATCCAAACTTTTCATCTTTTGGTACATCAAGTGACACTTTAGGAATCCTGTAAAACTTGTCCACTGTTGGATCTTTACTTTGTAATGGACCAATACCACAATTTTTACAAACTAATTTGGATTGTTCTTCTCTATCTTTCAACAAAATGAGATATTCATCATAAGCTTTTTGTAAATCCTTAGGTTTTTTTACTAAATCTTTTTGTAAACGAATGGCTTTGGATTTAAATTCTTTAAAATATGAAAATTTCTCGTCGGAAGGTTTAACAGTAGTTGAATATTGAAATCGTTGAAAGTTAATGGAAGTAAAACTTAACCTTCCATATCTTACAAAAGACAGTGATGGTATGACTCGCATCATAATTTGTTTGTATTGAGTTCAGTGTGTAAATTGTAAGACAGCACTAGTTGAAGAACATGGTATCCGAGGTATGGTTACATGTTACCGATAAAAATAAATTTATGGAGCGACATGAATTTTTACAAATTTACAATTTTTATTTTTTTATTTTCCCAAAATTTTCGAATTTTTAAATTTTTTCTGTTTTTTTTTTAAGTTATTTAAAAACTATAAAACTAGTAGAGCATAAAATGATGTGTATATAAAAAAATAAATGAAATGTGTGTATAAAATAAAGGTTTGAAAATTGACAAACCAAAAATGTAAAAAATCAACTAAAAACAACCATAAAGTAAGGGATTCTTTTTTTTAAAAAAAAAAAAAAACAATATTAATTATTAGATTTATTAAATATTATTAATTTGCGGCTTTCTTTGCAACTAAGACCTTATCATCACCAGCCTTTGGTGCAAAAATAGTGGTATCCTTTTCATGTCTGTCAATTCTAGCCTTTTCAAACCATTTCTTAACATTGAATAAACCTGAAATAGAGAAGTTTTGGACTCTGAAAATGTAGTAACCGACACACATAGCACCAAAGTTGAAAAAAATGTAAATCCAAGCAATACCAAAATTTCTCCAGTGTTGGTTGTATTTAATACCATATTGTTCAACAACTTGTTCTTGCATAGTGTAAGGACAATATTTACATTGAGTATCTTGATTTGGGTTAGCAATATAACCACCATTATCATCAACATATTGGGATAAGTATTCACCACAAGTTTGACCAGCTGGTGGATCCATAATATTATATTCATCAAATGCACAAATTAAAACTCTGTCATGAACAATTGTACCAACGAAAGCTTGAACGAAATAAGTGAATGGAGATGCAACATACATGAAAGACCAGAAACCTGGAGACCATTTCTTTGGATTCAAAATACCACAGAATAATAACATAGAAGCAAATAAATTAGAATTAATCATAGAAGCTGATGGAACATCTGGTGAAAAGTATAAGATAGCTAAACCATAAGAAATAAAATAGATTGGGAAAATTAAGACATAAATGAAAAAGAAGTAACCAGCATATGGTGCATTACCAGAATATTGTGCTGGCCAGTAGTAACAAATGTAACAGAAGAATTCACAAATAACAGACCAGTAAATTTCAATTAGAGTATGAGAAAGTAATAAACAAGACCAGTGGAAAGTATTAGATAATGCTTCTCTAACTTCATATAATTCTCTTGAATCAATAGCAAAGACATGAGATTGGTTAATCATAGCTAAAGAAATTAACAATAACATGAAAACAGATGAGAAAGCACCAACAGCACCAGCAACAGTATGATCAAAACCAACATAAGATAAACCGACGAATAAAGCACAGAAAACACATTCTAAGAACTTAGCTCTAATATAAACAGGAGATCTCCAGAATTGTAAATAAGTTCTCTTTAAGACAAACCAAAATTGTTTATCATAAGTAGTAGCATATTTAGCAGTTAAATCACCGACACTGTTATTAATTGGTCTATTTGGTAATTCAGCATGTAATTTTTCAATATCTTCAGTAACTTGAGCACATTCTGGGGAATTGTTCCAAAGTTCAGACCAGTCTTGATCAGCAGAAGCAGTTGCACCAGCACCAATACAATTTAAGATATATTCAGCAGGATTTTCAGAAACACCACATTCAACACCAGAATAACGTTGGAAGTAATCTAACATAATAGAAGAATTTGGACCAATATCACCGAAATAAACAGTCTTACCACCTTTCTTTAATAAAAGTAATCTATCGAAAACTTCGAATAAAGTAGCTGAAGGTTGATGAATAGTACATAAAATGGCTTGACCAGAATCTGCTAATGCTTTCATAAATTGAACAATAGACCAAGATGATTCAGAATCTAAACCAGAAGTTGGTTCATCCAAGAATAATAATAATGATGGTTTAGCGACTAATTCAGTTGCAATAGATAATTTCTTTCTTTGTTCAACATTCAAACCTCTACCAATCTTACCAACCATTGCTTCAGCATATTTATCCATACCTAAACAGTTAATAATCTTTTCAACATATTCATATTTTTCGGATTGTGGAGTATCCTTTGGTTGTCTTAAATCAGCTGCAAATCTTAAAGATTCTCTAACAGAAAATTCTGCCATATGTAAATCTTGTTGTTGAACATAACCAGTTCTTCTTTTAAATGAACCATCTAATGGTCTACCATTAACTAACATATCACCAGTAATAGTACCAAATGAAATTCTTTGAGCTAAAACATTTAATAAAGTAGTTTTACCAGCACCAGATTCACCCATTAAAGCAGTCATAGTACCAGGTTTAACATAACCTTGAATAGAACATAATAATTGTCTAGTTGCACCTTCATAAGGAATAATATAATCTAAGTTTTTCCATGAAAAAATATCAGCTTCAGAAATAATCTTTTTTAAATCAGCATCTGGACCATTTAATGCAAGCATCATTTCATCTCTAGTTGCAACTTTACCATCCCATTCTTCACCACCTGAAGTATCAGGCATATGACCTCTTTTAAATAAAAGCATATCACCACCACCTTCAACATTTTTAACAAATTCAGCCATGAAAACATTTAAAGCAACGAAACCTGCAGTCCAACAAAGGTTGATACCCCAATATTTCCAAACATTGTGCCATCTAAAATCAAAATGTCTTGAAATATAAGCATCACCGGAAACCCAATCATTACCAGCAATTGCACCTGGTAAATCACAAATTTGATTAGCAAGTGAAACATTTTCATAACCTGGACCAGAAGGAACTAATTTATAACATGGCATAATTCTTTTATGGAATTCATTACCCATTAAAGAATAATAACAATAAAACATTGGATTTAAATAATGAATCCATTTAATCCAATGATGCATCTTTGGTAATGGTAACATAAAACCTGCATAAACACAAAGCATTAAAACCCATAAACCACCAACTGCATGAGCTGTAGTACCATCTTTAGTTAAAGTAGCAACTAATTTAAAGATAAAAGACATACATTGTTGAATAGTTAATAAGAATAAGAAGAACATAAAGAAAGCACCAGCAGTATGTTTTAAGTTTGGCATCCAATAAGAAGTTAATGATAAAATAATAACTGCGATTGCTTTAGTTGGTAATTCAGTAATCATTTCTTGTAAAGCTTCAGCAGATAAATGATACATGGAATAAGATTTTTGTTTAACTAAAATTCTTCTATTTGCAAAAGAATTTGCAATTTCAGCTAAAGAAGTTAAAGCACAGAACAATAAACAATAGAATAACATACCACCTCTTGAATAAGCACCAACGGTGGATTTTGGAATATGATAATACATGGAACCGACAACAAAACCTTTAGTAACGAAAGATGATAAATAAACCATAGTATAAGTAATATCACCTTTAGTTCTTTGAAAACCTCTAATAACTAAATATTTTAATTGAGCAAAATAATTAACAACAAAAATGGATTTATTTCTTTGACCAGTTTGTTTTCTTTGAGATGTAGCTAATGAAAGTCTTGCTCTTGTTTCTTCAGCGTTATGGTTAGCAACGAAATCATCATGTTGATTTAATAATTCATGATATTCTGGAGATGAAACCCAATATTCTTCGAAATCATCAGCAGATTCAGGAACTTTACCTTCGAAACCTGGTCTAATTTGTCTTGAAGCAGGAGAAGTAACAGCAGTTAAAAATTCAGGAGCAGTCATTCTACTTGGTTTTTGATAACCCATTTTTTCAAAATAAGTAACACCATCCTTTGCAGGACCCCAATAAATTTGTCTACCTTTGTAAATAACTGTAACTTTATCAAATAATTCATAAATATTTTGACCAGCTTGATAAATAGCAACTAAAGCACCACAACGTAACATATTAGTGGCAGTTCTTAAACATTGGGTAAATTCTAAAGCAGTAGAAGCATCTAAACCTCTAGTTGCATTATCGAAACAATAGAAAGAAGCATTCATTGATAAAGCTTCAACAATAGAAACTCTCTTTCTTTCACCACCAGAAACACCTCTAACAAAATCATTACCAACTCTAGTTGAATAAGTATGAGTCAAACCAAAAACGGTACACCATAATCTTAACATGTTATCGACATATTCTTCTCTACCCATGTTATCAACTCTCTTTGCAGGAGTTTTGGTTCTTAAAGCAAATTGAATTGTTTCCTTAACTGTAATGTAAGGGAAATGGAAATCCAATTCAGGATTGTAAACAATGTAACCTGTATTAAAAAAAAAGGAAGGAAAAAAAGGAAACGTTAGTAATCAGTTAATAAAGGAAAAAAAAAAAAGAAAAACAATCATTCAATTATGCAATTTTAAGTAAAACATACCTTTATATTTTTTCATCATTTCTTCTTGATCTAAACCATCATAAGAAAAGGAACCTTCGACTTTAGTAAAATTTTCAATTTCACCAGCACATGCTTTTAAAAGTGATGAACAACCAGCACCAGGTTTACCTAAAGCTAAGACTAATTCACCAGGTTGAACAGTACCCATGAAATTTCTAATAATTTGTCTTTGTAAACGAACATCTTTTTTAAAGAATTTACCAGGCCATTTAACGAAATCTCTAAGCATTTCAGGAACAGAAGGACCATAAGCAGCGGAAGCGTCAATACCCCAACAAGTTAAATCTTTAAAAGCTAAACCAGAATGAGCTGATTCAATACCTTGTTCATAAGCTCTTTCATGTAAATATTTCAATAATAATTTTAAATCGAAATCTTGAGGATTAACTTCAAAATGATCTAAATCAGCTTTAGTCTTTGTAGATAAAACTCTTGCTAAAGATTCAACTTTAGAAATACCTTCAGGAGTAGACAAAATTCTTGATAAATGTTGAGATAAATTTTCAGCATTATCTTGAGCTTCAATATCATCAATTGGGTTAAATTGTTTGACTTCACCAGGGGTGGAATCGATACTATCAGTATCAAAGCTATGAGAATCACTCATTTTCTTAGTTTGATTAAAAATATGAACCTGGAATTTCTAACAAGTCAATTTTCAAACAAAGAAATTGATGTTTAAAAGAAGAGAAAAGAAAGGAAACGAAAGGAAAAACAGAATAAAACTACAAGGGACACAAAATCATGGGAAATATTGATATTGTGGAAAGATGAAAATATTTATAGTTTTAATCAAGTCTGATAAAAAGTAACTCAAACAAATTCCACACAGTGTCAACTAACCAAAAAGGAATAACATAAAATTTGGGTTTAAACACGAGGGATTTTTACCGGATAAGTAAAGCTGAAGAGGTAGCTCGTACGGTAAAAACTATGTGGATTCAACTGGAGAAGAATGGAAAAACGGGAAAACGGACAGTGCAGATACCGCCGTGTATAGACAATAGAAAGGCATAGATTATAATAGTAATTGTTTGTGAGTTGAGGAATTTAGGGTGAGAATTTGCACGCGGCTGCTCATCAGACGGGGAGTGTTGCTGTTTTTGGAAAGCGTGGAAGTGTGCATTGTGTATGTATCGGAGAAGATGGATTGTGGGTGAATGGGACGGGATGTTGTTCTTGTGTTTGGTGTGTCGGTAGTGTCGGTATGTGGTGTATTGCACCGTGGACTATGCGCATTTGTTATCCTTGATGTGGTGAGACACGTGACGGAGTCCGAAACGGGCAAAGGGGCACAACAAACGGGGCAACAAACAGGGCAACAACAAACATATCAGCAAACTTTCCCAAAACGGCAGGCCGTGCAGGCTGTGCCGGTTATCTGAAAGAAAAAGACAAGAAATACCGCGAGATTTTCTTGCCTTCCGAAGGGGCTGGACAGTTGCGAGATTATTCTAATAGCTCAGTCCGACTCTTTCCCGTAGCCTATCCGCGGCGATGCCACGGTCTGGAACCTAACAGCCACGGTCACGTGTCCTCAATCACGTGTCCTCGATCACGTGCCCTTGATCACGTGCACACTCTTTAGTTCGCCCCCCCCGGAAACTGTCTTTGACTTTGTATCAACCGTACTCTATTGTGTTTCTAAGTTCTCTCTTAGCATCCGTGATGAACGAGTATCGTTTCCGTATCTGTCTTTTCAGCCAAGAAGCGGGCGCTTTTTACTTCCACCCACCATTATTCTACGCATCTCACACCCGGATCCTGCCTTCCCTTTATACCATGTCT